>JANHFX010016926.1:0-10355 GCA_027560015.1 Chloroceryle amazona | reverse complement strand
CCCTGCGCTGCTGGGCCCCCTGCTCTGGGTGCCCCTGCTGGGTGGAGCAGGGGGGTGGCACCAGAGCATCTCCAGAGTCCCTTCCAGCCCCCACCGTGCCGGGACCCTGTGACTCTCTAGCTGTCATGACTAACTATGATTTTGCCTGCCTGGCAATGCTGTGGCTCTCTCGTAACCAGCATCAGAAGAGGCCAACACGTGCCGCTTGCACCCAGAACCGCCAGCCCAGCACTTTCTCCACATATCCCAGCCAAGCCTGAAAGCAGCTCCACCCAACTGACTGGGCAGAGTTTTCTGCCTTCGAAACCTCTGCTTTTCGGACAAGTACAACCTAAGCAGCACACGTGAGCTGATGTGGAGCCGGCCTTTGATTCCGTGTCCAGACATCAGGACCAAAGAGACGAGGAGGACTCGGCCGAAGGCAGGCGAGCTGGTTCGTTGTGCAACTGGCTCCATACCCCACTGCTCGGACAAGTTAGGAATTTGAGCAAGGAGGTTTGTCTGAAAAGTTCTTAAGCAATTTTCTTGTGCTTATTTGAAACAGGAATCTGATTAGAACAATAGTTATAGAATTAAGAACAACTCTCGCCCTGGCACGAAGAAAAAGGAAGAAATAAGCAAAACCAAACACTCAGTTTTATGTTTCTGTGGAACAACCACTGTATTGAAACGGAGAAACACGGCTTGGCGTACGGAATGACCTCCGTTAGCATACGACGGGCTGATTACACCTCAGCATATGGCTGAGCCCTTTGCTAAGGAGGAAATACCACCCGTATTCAGAGCGGCTGCTGGCATTTAAATAGCAGCGCTCGAAACGCTCAGCCACTGCAGGCTGAAGCCAACGAGAAATGGTTCAGTGGAACCAAGATTTGGAGGAGTTCACCTTCCGAGCCGTTTGGAGAAGCCTCTGGGGGCAGGGGGGGGGAATATGCAAGTACAAACCATTTCATCCCAGTATGCGTTTTCTCCCTGAAGCAGCGACAGGCCCGGTGGTTATTGCTCATCGGCTTCAAGCAGCGGTCAGTCAGAACCTAAAGACGATCGCAGCGCCTGTCCCAACGCCGCTGTGCTCCTTAGTCACCTTCCACTACTCAAAAGCAGGCGGAGTTTGGCAAAGGTTACGGGCAGGGTTGGACTCAGTGACCTGGGAGGTCCTTTCCACCCGTGAATATTCTGTGACTCTGTGAAATCCTTGTAAAAGCATCAGGGTTGTATCAGGGTTGGAGTCTCTTCAAATGGGACATGCAAAAGCTCCCCAGTTTTCCTAACATCCTCATTTTTCCAGACAACGATCTGCACACCCCGCAGAAAACAATCCTAGGAGGGAAAAATGTCATCGTTCACTGCTGAGGAACATCTCGTTCAGCTAACCCCGCTGCTTTCAGAGAGCAGCTCTACAGAACGAGAAGTGGTGCAGCTGGAATCAAAATCCCCCGTGCTTTAGGCCTTGGAAAATTAAATCCACATTAACCATCATCTAGTAGCCAGTGCCCCGGGGTACTGCTTCTGAAACGCACATTTAATACCGGGCACTACGCCCTGAGATGCTGAGTTGGGTTTTGGATGCGAGATAAAATACACGAGCTCTTAGAATTTCACATTTCTGGGCTGCGAAACAATTTAATGCAAAAGATAAGGGTTCTGCATTGCAGACATTTTTCTTCTTATTAAATAGATCATGTATTTGGTCCTCAGTGGGAAGAGACTTTATAGAAAAGCAGGCTTTAAGAGGAAAATTTGAAGTGTCCTTGAAGCATTTGCACAGAATAGGTGTAGCAACAAAAATTGAGGCGAGGTAAAAACCAGCGCTAACGAATCCCCCGTTTAACGAGCGCCTGGCCCAGAGTTTCCCAGCAGATTCCGTACACAGACATGCCAGGGACAGCCCAGTGAGCCCAAGAAAACACTCTGGGAGGGATAGAGGTTTCAAAAAGAAACCAATAAACCACATCTCCGGGAGCGTGCGCTTCACCAGGGCTCCAAACATCCCCCCCAACAGAAACCCTGGTTTACACCACGGAGGGGTTGGGGCAAGCGTGGCTTCGGTGCTGTTTTGAAGAGGAAAGAACCCCCTCTCTCAACCAATGGGCACGTAAAAGAAAACCTGGAGTTATAATCCCATCTGTAATGCTGAGGGTGGATTGGGTACCACCCCACCTCCCACCCACGCATCGCTACTCGAGCACCTAACGAGAGTTTTCAGGGCCAGCCTTCCCCAAAGCCCTCCCAGCTCTGTGAGCCGACCCCTTTCCTCTGCAATCATCTATCCCCGTGTCGGCTGCTGGCCCAGAAAGTCGTTTTTGTTGAGACAAGTGAAGGAGGCAAGGGCTCAGAGCCCTGAGCACACCGCAGCCCAAAGCTTTCCAGCTGCACAGGTTCCCTCAGCCTGCTGCCCGGCTCGGCTGCAGCTCTCCCGGCACCTGGGACCTCTCCAGCAGCACAAGCAACAAACCACAATCAGCTTTTGAGGAGTCTTTTTTTTTTATTAAGATAAATCCAGCAAAATTCCTAACAGTGGGTACATACAACCAACCTGCCCTTTTAAAAGAAACGTTTGTATTTCAGTTAAAAACATGATTACACTTTTATTTATTTCTTCTTCTTTCTTTCTTTTTTTTTTTTCTTTTTTTTTTTTTTTCAAAACTGACAAAATAAAATTACATTTGGGAAACAACAGATTTCCAGCTCTTAGGTTTTTCATGAAAATAGCTCACCTTCTTTATAAAAGCAACCCACAGAACCACTGGAATGTTTAACACGGTTATTTGTTTTGAGACCTCCCCACTTTAAGAAACCATACAACACATACAAGGGAAAAACGAAACAAAACCAAACAAAAATAAAAATTAAAATCTGAAGTCTGTAAGCGTGACTTACACGAAAAGGGACACACCGACAGAAGTCAAAAAGCTACCACCACTTATTCTTTCCATGTACCATACAAACTATTACAATCACAAAATTTAAAAACGATGATTCTTTTGTCGTTGTCGTTGCTGTCGTGTTGTTTGTTAGGGATTTCATTCCCAAGTAACCGAGATGAAGATGTTCCATAATTAAATTCATGCTAAAAAAACCTGCATTTATAAAATAGTTGATAAAAATATTCCTCTCTGTTAACAATACAGCATGGAGGTACGGATACCAAATGATGGAGATATAGGGCAGGGTTAACGTTACTCGGACTTGGCTTCCTTATCATCAGATGCTTCAGCAGCTGGTGCCTATAAAAGTGGTTGGGAAGAAGAGAAATATTACTGGGAATGCTGATCGGATTCCAATCTAACGAGCATCAAAGAGAGACGGGTTTGTCTGCGCGGACGAGGCTGGGAGTAGCCAGGCAAGAACCCGTACGCGCTACCGCTACGGGAAACGGCGACGCATCGGCCGCTGCTTCTAATAATTCAACCACACACTGCTATGAATTGATGGGAGTTCGTTTGGGAATGTTAAGGGTCTCCAGAGAAGCAGAAGTTTAGAAGGTTGGTTTAGACAAGGATCAATCGTGCGCTAGGGAAAAGTTCAAGTCCTCAGCTCTGGGAGTCGGGGGGAAGCGTAAGAAAAGACCCACGATGCTCATCAGCTGCCCGAGCTCGGGGGGAAATCGCTTCTCACCCCCTATCCCTCCAAACCTCTGCTCTTTCCTTTTTAACACACTGGACTTGCAAAGCTCCTAGCAAAGCGCCTTTGAAGTCCATCACCCCCCCCCTCCCCGCGTTAAATTTTAGCAAAGAAGCTCCTGAATTAGGTGTAAAAATGACAGAATAAAGGACCCGTTAACTGGATAACGACACCCAACCCGGGAGGAGAGATGACTGCCAGTGGAAAGCGACAGGGAACACAACAGGCTGCTCTGTGCCTGCGAGGGCAAAGGGAGCCCGTAGCAAACGCTGCGCTCCCGCCGTCAGCAAGAGATCCGCCACCGAAAGGCCGTCGGGAGCTGGCCCTAGCAAATGGCAGCTCTTGGGTAAGGAGCTGAGACAGTACGAACCTGGAAGGAAGAGGCTCGCAGATGAGCAAGTTTATTTTGCAGATCTCTTGGTGAATTGTTCCGAGGCGAAGAATTGTTTTAAAGAATGGTGTAAAGCCCAAAACCAGATTTCTGGCCCAGTACCAGCCCGTGCTGAGCAGAAGAGGCACTCCAGCAGTCCGGAGAGGAGATGCAAAGTCAGCGCGGGGCTGGAGCGCGATCTTACTGAGCTCTATTGTTCCCCCCAGATTCTGCCCTGCTCTCCCACCAGCCCCGACAGGGACCCTGGGCCAGCACAGACCACCTGTGGAAGGGCTCTAGCGGGCAGCAGCAGGGGGCTGAAGGAGTTCGCTGTCCTTTCAGGCTCTCCCTGGCAGTTGCCCTGGGCAGATACTGCGGCTGGTCTGTCTTTAGGGGCTGGCAGTGAGACACACCACCCCCCGACAAGGTGGTTGGCTCCTGCAGCTGCATGACCAACACCTCTGTGTTTACTCCCGTGATTACCGTAGCTAAAGTACCTCGTTAGTTTTGGTATCTCCGTTTTCAGAGTGGTTTTCTTCTTTAGCATCCTCTTGTTTAGTTTCATCTTTGCCTTTGGCTCCTTTCTTCCCTTTTGTCGCTGCCTTTTTGTCCTCCTTTTTATCATTTGCTGCCTTTTCTTTCTGTGAAGGAAGCAAACCGTGAGGCTCAGGTTAAGCACTTCGTTTCCACCTCAGACATCTGCGGATGCCCGTTCCCAACCTTAAAACCCATCCACGCCACCGGCTTCCGCGCGCCGAACTTCCTACCGCAAAGTTGCCAAGGAGAAGCACTTTCCTTCTGTTCTCTCCTGAATATGCTACTGGGAAGCCAATAACATAAAACCAGCCGTGCCTGGGGTTAAAAGAATTCCTATTTTAAATGGGCTTTCAATTAAATTAGCTAAAAAATGTTGAACTGGCCCCGTGTTGCTGCGCCGCCACTGAAAGGCATACCCCAGAACAAAAAGAACATGTGCAACCAGTGGAAATACCAAGAGTACTTCAGATGTGCTGTTAATGCCTACTTAGAAAGCTGCAACAAAGCTGTAGTCAAAGGACCTTCCCCTCGCCCTGCCAGAAATATTCCTTACCATAATAAACCCTGTGTGTGATGGACAAGCCGGGGGCTCAACACCAGCACTTCAGGAACAGCGAGAAGTTTGGATGTATTGTTTAAACTCGGTTTCTTATCTGTGGACCAAGCTACAGCCAAACAAAAGTCGATGCTACAACACCCGTAGTAAGTTTTCTATGTGGCGAGGTCAGACCCCGACCCCGATACCGTGTTCGTTTCACCTCCGAGGGTCTGCCTCTTGCTGCCAAGAAGTAACTCGCTCGGTTAACCTCGTGCCAACAAAGGAACCGTAAATGTCTGCAGAATTACTGCTCACGGGCGGGTGAAGATGAACAGAAAATGACTGAATATATAGGTAGCTACTCAGAAGATGGGAGCTGTTTCAGCCACTACAAGTTACAAAAGGTGTGTGCCTTAGGTCAGCGTTTATTGTTTCCTTGTTTCAACACCTCGCTGGTCGGCGTACAAAAGGAACTCGCGTTACAAACGAGCTGCTTGCTGAGGGTAAGCTCAGATACAGTGTTAAGGGGCAAAGCCACCTGATTTTTCCACGATACGATGGTTAAAAAGTCACCCAAATGAACAGCGACTGCTGTCATAATGCAGAGAATTTAAGACGGGAGGTCAGCAGAGCTCGAAGGGGCGAGGGTCTCTCCGACCTCCCACTCCCCAGTCTGACCTTGCCGAGGGATTTCAGCCCACCTGGGCAACTCGGCTACGACATGGTGCCAGGAGCCCCCTTCTCCTGGGCTGTGCCCACGCTGCACAGGCCTCTGCTCCTCTCTGGGGCCTGACTTCGCAGCGATACGACGTGGCTCTTCCCAAGAGAGGGAAGAGAGTCACCAGAGGAGGGAAGAGAAGACGACGCCTCCACTCACTCTTTTCCCCCTCCGCTGGCTGAACAGTCCAGCTCCAACTTTCAAGAGCCCCCTTCCACAATGGAGCGAGTCCCAAAAAAAAAATTACGCAAGGAGAGGACGTTATTTTTCCATTTCCAAGCCTGTTCCCTCCTCTCAGCTGGTTCCGAGCTAATGCCCTTGTCTTATTTTTCCTGAGCAAGTTGCCTATACAGGTGGCAACATCAATTCAGTGTTTTATCAAGGGATTACACTTTTTCCCCAGTTCTGTGTTTCTCAACCATGGCAAAGTTTAAAAGTTGCCATCTGTTCTGACACTCAAACACAAAAAACCCCCCACCCAAGCACTGCAAGAACCTGAAGGTTGTAAAGTTAAGCGTTTGGGGGGACAAGAGTTCCAGCTGCCTGCACAATTCTTATTACATCCCCCTCTGCGTAGATATTGATCCAGCATTAGGAGCTCTAAAGGGTCAAAAAATGCAGCTCAAGCAGCCTGGCTTCAAACCAGCCCCTTAGAAGCAAGAGGACCAAGAACTTTCCAAGTCCAACTGGGGGGTGATGACTGAGGCTCCGCTCACAGAACTGAACCATGTGTGAGTCCTGAGGGACACTGCACCGTACGGCTCGCACAGGAAGGGGCTAAACTAAGTTCTGACAGTCACTTCCAGTCCTTCACTTTCAAATCCTTATTTTCCCAGCTTTTTATTAACCCCCGAGATTTTCTGCAAGAGTAAAAAAAGCAGAACTTGAAGAAAAAAAAAGAACAACAGAAAATACCAACAACGTGGCACTGCATGGAACTGCTCTGCCCTCTGCATGGGGCAGAGGCTGAACCCAGGAATGCCAGACCCCTGAGGAATCCCAGAATGGGATCTGGAAATCCAGCTGCAGATGGTTCACAACCTGACATTGCAGAGCTGAGGCTCGGGGTGCCCCAAAACAACAAGTGGGGTTCTCCCTCCTGACGGTTTCTCATGACACCTCTGCTGCTCTGCAGAGCAGGACTTGGAGGTACAACAGTTGTCATCCTCTGGACGTCTGCTGGTGCCATATGGAATTCCCAGGCCTTCCAGAGGCACGGAGAAGAGCTCCTGCTTCCCTGTCAACCCCTTCATCTCATCCCCACAGGGCCAGAGTGGAAAATGAACGATGGGAACAGGTTAAAAAGAACACTAAAGTTCTTTGGGATTTTTTGGCCCATTTTTTCTTTTTTTCCCCCTTTTCTTTCTGGGCTTTTTTTTTTTTTTCCTCCCAGCTGCAAAATCCTAATACAATCTGAATATTTCCAGCTAAAAAAAGCACCGCAAACTGTGACTGCCGGAGAAGTTTGTGACAGGAAGGGGGGATAAATACATTATGGATTGCAGAACTGTCCCCTTTGAAATTCCCAACTGTTGCTCCAAAGCAAAAAGGAGCTTTAAATAGTTTCTTTTTTAACCATACTGTCAGATCTGCAAATATTTCTGACACTTCCAAAAATATCCAGTACGTAGAACGTTATCTCCAGCGATGAGCATTTGATAAAGTGGTAAGTAACCAAAAAGTGCCTTTGAATGAAAACACAGCAAGAGGCTGGAATTAAAAGCACGTTTTTCCAACGCCGTCTCTAATCGACTCCCAGCTCCGTTCAAAGCATCATTTTCCCAACAAAGCTTCCTATCAAACTTCACGACGGCTTTGCAAGGCAACCAGTAAAGCCTCACTACAACCAGCTCAAAATCTCTTCAGTTCACCACATCCCTTCGCTGGGAATCGGATGAAATGATCTTTCTACCTTTCACCTTTTTTTACCTGCCACAATTCGATCTTAAATCTTTAAAGAAAATTAGGAAAACCCAAAAATGGTTGGTTGTGGATGGGCTCCACCCCCCCCCAGCTATAAACATCTTGGGAAAGAAAAGTATAACTTCAGTCCAAGAGATGTCCAACCCTTACCTTAGGTGCTGCCTTTTTGGGCTTGGGCTCCGGTTTAGGCGGAGCGGGTTTCTGTAGAAAACACACACAAGAAAGAGAGTCAAGCAACGGAGTCAGTCGAACGTTGGAAATGTTTTAGCAAAGTGAAAGCTATTCTGAAAAGTATTCAGGCAAAAATCAGTTGAGGGCTCTCTGCTTCCTTCTGAAGAGCAAGGGAGCAAATGTCAGAGACGGGTCAGTGCGTTTTGTTACCCCAACTTTTTGTTTCCTCGCTAAGTGGAGGGGGTTGTGGCAGAGATGCCAACACCGGTCGCGAGTGGATCGTTACTGTGGGTGTTGTGTTCGCTGGGAAGGGAAGAGCGTGTCCAAAATGAAAGGTATTAACAACTGGGCATAACTCTATGGATGAATTCACATCTTCGCTTCCACTAAAATTAAGCACTTTCTTTTTTAAACAGCAACTGTTACCCACTTGGCATTTCCAAGGCGGCCTAAAAAAGGGCTGGGGGCACTACACGGGGGCAGGAAAGGATCCCAAGAACCCGTTTCAAGCTGAACCCCACCATGTGACACAGCTTTACCCCCTCTAAGTCCCATCCTACCCGTAAAATCGATGGGCAAATCACAAGTATGAAGAGAGAGGGGGTAATTTAGAGAGCCATGGGCAGGTATTTGTAGGGAGGAGACCTACAGAGAACAACCCCATCCTGAAATCGATACTGGTGGATACTGGTGCCTCCAGATGGAATGTGACCTAACAGAGCTGTTGTATCTTGCACGGAACATCTACTTAAACCTGTAACGTGCAGGTACTCGAGGACTGGAAACACAGAAGAGGAATTTTACTTTTAAATATTGCATTATTCCAATCGTGCCTTTGACATTATCGGTAGTAAAAAAAAAACCCAAACCACACAAATAGCTTAGAACTGTCCCCTAGAACTTGGCGTCCCGCGGGATGTAGTATCAGAAGAGTAAATAAAGATACTCACAGCAGATAGTCTAGCCGACCTTCTCTTTGGCTGTGTAAAGAAAGATGTGTCACTAAACTTGGGAGAGCACAGAAAAGCACTGTTTTCTAACAACTCCAGCCCAAAATAACGTGACTGCTACCTCGTGAAGCCCGGGAGAAATTCGAGGGTTGGTGAAATCCCCCCCGGTCCTGCGAGCAGCAGGGAGCTGGGACTCGATGACCCTCACCGGGTCCCTCTCAATCTGGCACATTCCACCACGCTATGAAATTATGGGTGATGACCTCCCAGAAGGACAAAGAGTTTGTCACCTTACGCCACCACCGAGGTGGTGACAAAAGTTTCTTTCTTTCCAGTTGTGCCATCGAGGCTCCGCCACCTGTAAGGCTACAGGAGACACATTCCCACTGGAACCACTGGAATTTTAGCCTCAGCCTGCTGGAGCTGCAGCCAGGACACCCAGTACCCACCTCAAGCCCAAGGGGCTGGTCTGGGCACCCTAAACCCCAGCCCTGAGCCTGCACCAACCCGACTGGCGTGTGTGGGGGGGGGGTGTTGTGATTGATACGGAGCACCGAGGAAGTTTTTGGGGACGGGCAGCGAGGAAACAGCTCCTACCTCCTCCTTTGCCTCGCCTTCAGCTGGAGCCTGCAAGGGAAGCGAGAGAAGTGAGGAGATGGCTCTGGCCTCCCTACCGCAGGCCGGAGATAAAGAGGGAGATTCGATGGCGGCCTCACACACACGTTCTCCTCCCCTCCTCCCACCACCATTCCCAAACTACAACTCCCACAATGCTTCGGGACCCGCCGAAACGACGTCACCGCTTTTAAAAAGTTCCCGCCAAATTACCTACCCACAACAAGGTCGTCGTCAAACAGCTCGCCAAGGACAATGTCGGCGACATGGCTTCCCCCCCACCAATCCCAACCTCAGGCACTCGCCGGGGGGGGTTCGGGGCTTCCCCCCCCATTCCCAACCTCAGGCACTCGCGGGGGGCTTCCACCCCGAAGCCCCCCGCGGAGCAGCGTTCGAGGGCCGCGGGTTCGAGACCGGCGGCGGCAGGAAAGGGGTGTGAGGGGGGGGGGGGGTGATCCTACGAGGGCCCCCACCGAGCTAAAGTTACTAATTATGGTGGTGAATTCCCTTCCCCGCTTTCCTTCAAGGACAGTTTCAAATTCTGCGCCGCCTAATGGCACCAAATTACCATTGCACAACCATCTGGTATGACAAGAAGTGGGAGAGAAGGGAGAAAAAAAAAAAAAGAGAACAAAGGCAAACGCAGGAGAAAGAGGCATCGTTTCAACCCAAATCTTCCCCAGAATTCAACCAATCCTCTCTAAAATGTTGCCTGAGGCGGCCGGGAGGGTCGGGGAGGTTGTGCGGTGGGGTTTTTTTAGGGGAGGTGGGCGAGCGGTAGAGCCCAGGGTGGCGAGCGCTGCTGCCGCGGTTGTGTTCTCCATAGGGGCAGCAGCAGCCAGCAGCACTATGGCTGGTTGTGATCCAGCATGGAGACAACCGCTCTCCGGCTCCTTGCTCCTTTTTAGC
>JANHFX010016924.1:0-12336 GCA_027560015.1 Chloroceryle amazona | reverse complement strand
CTCCGCAGGCGGCGGGTCGGGCCGGGCTGTGCCGCGGCGCTCTGCCTTCCTCCCTTCTTCCCTCACGGCAGCTCGGGGAAGGAGGGTGCGCTGGATGAACGGCTGAGCGGAACGAGCGAGTGTTCCGGCCCGGTCGGGAGAGAGCTGACAGGGGATCGCCCGGAGCCCCGGCCGGCGGGGCGGGGCGGCGTGGCGTGTTATGCTCGGTAACCACGGAGCCACACCGGGCGCACGGAGGCGCGGTGCGGCGCGGTGCGGCGCGGTGCAGCGCAGCGGGCGGAGGTAGGGCGCAGCGGCGGGGCCGGGGCCGGGACGCGGTGTTCCCCGGGGCTGCGGGCGTTCGGCGACAGCCGCAGCCTCGGTGGGCACAGGGCGAGCTCGCGGGTTCGCTGGGCCGAGGCCAGGAACGAGGGACCCCAATGGGGCAGTCTCTCCCGGCTGCTCCCCAGCCGCCCCACGCTCCTTCCCCCCCAATGGCAGACTGTCTAGAGATGAATCCGAAACTCGCTGCCGTGATTGAGGAGCTTGTCCGTTTTCCTGCGTAGGTTTGAGGGTTTGCCCTTTTTGAGTACGGGGGTAGAAAATCCCCGGTGGGAAGGTTTGTGGTTCGCCTCCTGAAGCGCACATGTGTGTGTTGCAGAGATACCCGGTTTTATGCTCAGTCACACACTGCAGGCCAAAACGTAGTTAATCAAGGAAGATGTGACTATTTGTACGCACTCCCAAGAAGCCAGTTTTAGGCTGGGTTGCACGCAGTGATGATGCAAAAAGGACAAGTGCACCTCAACAAAAGTACACATAGTCCATATGTTCCCTGGTTTGTGTGGAAACTCCCCAGAGGTGAGACCTCCTGAAATACAGACAAGGTTGCTACTAGGATTTTAACAACCATATTTTCAACAATATTCATACTGGGGAAAAGTGCTTGTAAGGACTATTAGTAATCTATTATAATAGACCAGATTTTGCAAATTCATGAGAATTACTTATGTGAATCATCTACGTTACACTGAGGGAAACCAGTGCTCATAACTGTGAGGGATTTATACCTGTGTGGCTTGTAGGGAAATAGTATGGGGTGTTTCTGGCTGCTTGCCAGCACTTCTCAAGTGCTGAGCCTGTTGAAAGACTCTTTAACAGGCACACACTTTCCTGTAGTAGTAAGATGGACTGTCTGCTTTCTATGATCTCTTATAATTATTTTCCTGATTCTTGTGCATGCTTTAACACTTAAGCAGCTCCTAAATTATAAATGCTGATGAGCTATGATAAAATATTGCCACTGGACAGATAATATCTAGGTGCTGTTTTATTTTAATAAGTAAACAGAAATGCTTTTTGGTTTGTTGTACTGAAGTTCATCTGCTGAATGGCATGACAAAGTTGGTTTATGAGGTATAGTGTGAAAATTTGTAGAGTTACTTTTTTTTTTTTTCTTGGTAGGAGACCATATTTATTATCATATGGGATGTTTAACATATCCCTTAAAGCATCAAAGTTTCCCTTGGAAAAAGGAGCTCTCCAGAATGAGCATGGTGCTGCATGTTGGAGTGATTCAGTTCTCATCTTTACAAACTCTGCTAGATGTGAAAGTAGTAGTAATCTGAAAGAATTACTTCTGTGAAAGAAGTAGTAATCTCTCCACTTCTGTCCTGTTCATTTAATGCCTGTTCATAGCATCTGCATTCATTTGTTTCTTTGCTTAATTTTACCGTTAGAGATTATATATGTCAATGGTAATTCTGTGTTGATGAGTATAAAAAGACAATAGATAGGTATTAATAACTAGTGAACCCAAAATACAGTTGGGATCTTTTTTTTTTTTGTTTTGGGTTGGTGTTTGTTTTTGTTTGTTTGTTTGTTTGTTTGGGGTTTTTTTTGCTTCTATTTTATTATTACTTTAAATTAGGTACCTGTGATATGTGCCAGTAGTGATTTGGACTGCTTCACTTAATACAGATACAAGAATCTCATCATGACTGTACACCTTCATGCAGCATTACTTTCTCATATTAAATTCGAGAATCCTCAAAGGATTTTTCTTGATATTTTGTGGCCTTAGGAGCATCTTCATGTGAACTTCACTAGAGCTTGCTGAGTTAAACATCCTGACAGTGAGGACATTGCTCAAAGAAATTTAATAGTTTGATACTGGGTCAGAGAGAGCAGAGCTGCACAGACAAGGGAGAGGCTTTCTTAGTTTTAAATGCATTTGGGGAGAAGGTACAAGTACCTCTCCTTGAGGAGTATCTTGCTGGGTGAGGCACTAAACAAGGCATGAATCCCTAGAGAACTTCCAAGGTCAACAGAGCAAGAGTGATAACTTCAGGTCTATGGGACTTTGGAGGACCAGGTACCCAGACATACACATACATTCAACCTTCTCAGTTACACTTTGTTAAAGGCTCTTTTTTTATTTTCAAATAATGGCTGTAGTTATTGGGAAAGTACATACAACAAATGTAAACAATTATTTGCATACTTCCTCATTACCATGGCTAGCAACAAAACTTCGAAGCTCTTGACTCCTTAGAGGTCACAAAGATCACAACAGTGGCATACCTCTGAAACAACTGAACTTTTGCCTTTGTTTTTCTCAAAGGCACTGATTTAATGGGGAAAATAGAGGTGTTTCTGCCTTTCCATTCATATGGAAGCTGCCCCTTGCTCACAAGTTATACGTCAGTTATGCTTTCTTACTTGGGAGATGTGCAGAAATACCAAAGAACTGATGCTTATTTGCTTATCTCAAAGTTAGTTTGACCCGCCCTTTCCTGAGATGCTTGTTTACTATTTTAGTGGTCTTTATTTTTGTTTTTCCTCCTACAGATGTACCTCTGCAAGTGCCTTTGTCTGTGCATCATATTATGCCACAGAAATCCTAGATGCTATATTAATATTGAAACAGAAAAATCAGAAAGACTATCCCACCACTTACCAGTTCATACATTGCATCTGAACTTCCCTCTGTCCTATTTGTTTGTGTATTGTGACCTCTGATCTCAATCTTGGCCCGTCTTTGTCTGCGCAGATAGTAAGCTCTTTGAGGCAAGGATTATATCCTGTGTTTGTAGAACGTAATGAGCTACTGATCCCAGTCTCCTGCTGTTAGAAACATCTATATAAATTATAATATATTCCTTCAGAATTTCCATAGCAAGATTAGTGAATTGTAGTATGCATATATTTTCATATTAGAAAGACAGTGATTGACCTTTCTTTGAATATATCTAACAACATATATTCTGCCATTTTTTTCTAAAAAAATATCGTCTCTGCCTTCTACTTTCTCCTTTCTCCTAGAACACATTGCATTTTCTGTTCAAATAGAACTACAACTTTCAAAACAAGAATCGGAGTTCTGCACCACTGTATTTTTGCCCATCTCCCAACAGACTAATAGAAAGTAGAAAAAAAACTCCTAAGTCTGAGACACCTAGAGATGATTGAGAGGGGGATCTTACTAATGTTCACAAATATCTAAAGTGTGGGTGTCAAGTAGAAGAGGCCTGTCTCATTTCAGTGGTGCCCTGAGATAGGGTGAGGGGCAGTGGTCACAAACTGGAACACAGGAAGTTCCACCTCAACATGGGAAGAATCTTCTTTACTGTGAGGGTGATGGAGCACTGGAACAGGCTGCCCAGGGAGGCTGTTGAGTCTCCTTCTCTAGAGACTTTCAAAACCTACCTGGATCTGTTCCTATGTGTCCTGCCCTAGCTGATCCTGCTGTGGCAGGGAGGTTGGACTGGATAATTTCCAGAGGACCCTTACAACCCCTACCATTCTATGAAAATAAAATACTCACTTGCTGAAATATAAATACATACATAGGCATGTGAATGACTAGGGTCCTACAAATAATTTTTAAATACTGTAGAGCAGTTACAGGTAAAGCAAAGAAAATTTGTGCGCCACATATGTCACAGATTTAAATGTCAGAAGTGCAAAACACCTCAATTCTTACAAATTGTTGCAGACCCTCAACTTTCTACAAAATGAAGAATTTTTGTACAGCTCCAAACAATGCTGAAGCATAGCTAGAGGAATGAAAATAATCTGGACCTCTAGAAAGAATCCAAAATCTCTTTTTCTTCTTCCCCACGCTCTCTAATAAAAACAAATTCAAATACCTTCAGGTGACTACTGTACATCAGGTCAGTTTGGAGTTGGATAGTCAGTGAAAACATACTGTTTTAGTGTTCCTGCTCTTTGCCGAAGGTTGTAATCTGTCTCTTCCACCTTTTTCTATTCAAAAGCAATCTATGCAGTAGAGAAAGGAAGCACAGAGTGACAGTGTTTGGATTCAACCATCAAAAACACCTTTCAGAGCCAAAATTGCATTTTCCATGATCTTATGTGGTACACAGTTATGTCCCATTGGACCTGGATAAATGCCAGTACACACTGACTTGCGCTATGTTGGGATTAAGCTAACAACTACAGATTTGCAATTCAGCCATCAGTTACATTTACCAAAGGGACTCTCCTGTTGGCCTGGGTTTTGGAGGACCACTGAGGAGTACCGCATTTTCTTTGAAGATAGTGTAAGAATTGTTTTGGATCATTCTACTCCACTTCTTCATCCTAGCTCCTGATTTTACTATATCCAGTAGACATTACCTGTAGTTTGACAAATTTATTCAGTGAAATTTACAAATGTATTCTCAATTCATCAATTAGAAGTTTTCAGTATTCTGAGATGAATTTCATCATTTTTTTCCACTTTTAACTTTGATTTTATTTCAGATGGTGCTGTTTCCATTTCTGTTGTGCATTTGTCTATCAGAATTGACTTCAATGGAAAAATCAGTATAATACTAACTGAGGCAAATTAATCTCCACTTGATCATATTTTCTACTTTCTTTTTACTTATCTGGCTATGAATCATTTGCTTGCTGTCGTTATTTCCTTAGTCTAACTCAGCTGGTGTTTCAGCAAGTCTCTCTTTGTCCCAGTAGACAGCACACGCTGTGGCAGAGCTCTTCACTTCTCATCATTTATTTCAGCCCTCTGAGTGATGGCTTTTCCAGTTACATCTGGAGCAGTTTTATTCTGCCCTGCATAGATGTACAGTTACTGGACCCTGGACTTAAAGAAATCCTTAGCCTCCTTCAGAGAGGGAGACTCTTCAGTCTTGTTGACATCTGTAACTGATTTCCCTTTTATATATATTTTTAAGCATTGTCTCTTTAGATCATCTCCTGACTTGCTTATGTGCTTTGGGTTATTCTTCTAATAGTTCAGATTACATCAATCACTTCCTTAGTCAGAGCTGTTTTCTATGATTAGCTTGGGCTTTTCCACTACTAATTAAAACCCATCCTCAAATAGCTGATTTTGTGCTTATTTAATGTTTAAAAATGCAGTTATGACTTCCAGAAAATTCTGGTTCTTAACTTTATGTGGATTATATATTCCTCATTGACATGATGATCACCACTGTCACATAGAATCACATCTGTTTGGTCAGTGTCTATTGCTCTGGCAGCATTTCCAAGACCTCTTATGTTTCAGAAACAGAACCTGTGGATCAAAGGGGACCTCTAGAACTAGAGCAGTAAACCATGCTCAGAAATTCTTTCATGGAAATGTTTTTTGCCTTGATCAGTTCTGTACCATTGTTTCTTACCAGGGAAGTCTGCCTCTTTGTTAACATACAATGACTTTCAAGCACTTGACTTTATTTCTGTCATTTCTGAGATGCATTTCAGTTCATGCCCTGTAGTTGTTTTAGTTACTCTACTGTATTTCTTTTATCTATGTAATACTTGAAAATTGCTTCTAGGTGCAGGAGCTCCTTGAATTTATTACTCTGTTTTTTCTCTTCTCTATATAAAACTTCTTTTTTGATATGTCCCAGATTAGAAACAGTCCTTTCACTGCCAGCCATCTATTTCTTGCTCTCATCAATATCTTTACTTAGTTATCTGTGTTTATCCTTGATTGTCTGAAGTTTCTTTATCCATTGCTGCTATAATGGGAGATGATAGAAGTCTAAAACTCTATTTTCAGGTACAACCATGCTTTCACATCAGTAGCAAACTTCCACAGGCTGCTATATGTGGCATCAACTCAGTATAGTAGGAATCTGCAATTTGTGCCAACACGAAGGACAGTCAGAGTATTTTTTTACCCTTTTTTTGGTCAGGTTTATCTTCAGCCGTCATTGCACATCTTATATGTTGTCTGCACCTAGCAGATGTCTCTCTGGTTTTCTGGAACCGTACTGCTGACAGGCCTGTCTGTTTTCCTTTAATGTGTTTTATAAACTCGAAGAACTAAAAGATAAAATACAACCTGGTCTTGTCAATGGTACTCTAGGTTTACCAATAAAAGGAAAATTTCTTTTTTAACTGCAGATAATTCAAAGCACTGCTGGGAAATGAAAAAATGAGAATTACTCTGAGACCTGGAAAAGTTAGCCCATAATAGATCTAGTGTTCTTCTTATCTATTCCATAGAACAGATATCCTCTCTTTCTGGCATTTGAAGAGAGAAACAGTACAATGCAGAGAACTGCAAACTGCATATTACTATAGCAGATTGCTAGGATTAATGGGTTTTATATGAAAAAAAATGTTCACATTTCCTCTTTTTATCTAAAAACAGAGTACTGGCATATTAATTTAAGAAAATGGTGTCAGCATAACTTTATCCATTAAATCCAGATAAGTAGCAAATGTAATAAAAAATTTATCTCATTTATATGCAGAACCATTCAGTTTCCCTCATGTCTATTTATTCCCTGTATGTTCAGACCAAAAAATTAATAATTAATAATAATGAATAATCACTTCTTGAATGATAAAGCAAGGAACAGATCATGCAGTCCTTCAGATTTATTTCAGGCTAAGATTTATGAGATTTCAGCCATACATTTTTTAAAAAACCTCTGTATTTTTAAAACATACCCATCTGAAGATACAGCTTTGTGTATGGCGCTGAAATGAAAAAGTCACTCCATTTATTATGAATTATTTTATGTAACAGCTATGAAAATATTTAATTAAGATTTCAATGTTTACAAAACTGAAAAATAGAATCTTTCTGATATTTAAGATCTTTTGTTGCAGGCTTTAACTGTTTGTAGAAGTCAGGAAAAAAAATCCCCTCTGTATTACACTGAATAGCTGACTGGGCATGTAGGTTTTCTTGTTCTGTGGAGCTTTAGATGTTGTCCAAAAACTGGTGAGAAGGATGTGTAAATCTTCATTTCATCTATTCCACTGATGTTTTCACTGTGCTCTGAGCTGTGGTTTTCTGCCTGTGGAGGTGAATGTGCACACAAGGATCTTTCCTTCCCACCTGTACTAACTTAATGTCTTCTTTAAATGAGTTAATTTCCACTGCTTGCATAGGAGCTTTTGAATGAGGAGCCATATTTAGAATCACAGATTCTTCTTATGCAGCATATAATTTAATATCAGCTTGATAAATTATTAATTGCAGGTCTGCCATTTATCGGTGACTCAGCCTGTTGTATGAGTATATTGAACATATCTCTTCATTACAATTTCCCAGACACTTTTAACTTAGACTTGGATAAATGTCTTCCACAACTCCTCTAAATCTGCTCATGTACACAGCTGATTTACACCAGCTCCATCAAAGTGTGAGTGGGGTGGTATTCTGATATTGTTACTGCTGTTAGCAAAAAGTCAGACAAGGCATTTTTAATGCCCCTTGTCTCTGCCCAACAATTATTCTAGCAGCTTGCTGTTAAAAATCACTGTACCTCACTTAAAGTACTGCTCAAAGTGTTGGCAGTGTTGCTGCTGCAGAAACAAAACTTCATTTAACACACTTTGTTACAAATACTTCTGTTTTGAATGGCGTTAGCCCACTTGAAGTTTCATTTAAATATCGTAGCAGAAGCAAAGTTCACCATGCTGAAACATGTGGGGACAGAAACACAAAACCTCCTCCTGCTCTCCATCCACCAAGTCAGGCACTGTGTGGTGTTGGGTGATGGCTGTGGAAGAGAGCTCTGGTTGCCAGTGCTCTGTGTGGCGATTCAGCAACACGATGGCACCATCAGCACCAGCCAGTGTTGCAGCTGAGAGGTGTGATGGTGACACTTTCTTGTGCCTAGCCATTTCAAGGTGAGGCTTCCTAGCTGCCAGGGTCCCTTTCCGTGTTTGGGAACTGATACGCACAGTCTCTGCACATCCTGAGAAGGGTGCAGGTCAAAGCCCGGAAAGTGGGAAGGAGGACACAAGGGAGGAGGCCCCTGAAGATATGAGCAGGCATGCATGGGACGAGAAGAGGGATATGAGCATCCAGATGTCTTGTGCAAAGCGTAGATGTATGCAAATATAGCAATAGTGTGGCCAGAGTAGATACTGGTACCAGTCTGGCTATGGTATGCAAGAGCACAGCCAATGAAACGTGTTGACTTTACAGCCTGTTTTGCACCTTGGTGCATCACAAGTGTGCTTCCCTTAACTCCATTAGTTTAAAGCCAGCTTGGGTCTGCTGACCTAAGCAGCGCTTATGTATCCAAAATACAAGGTAAAGTATACAGTAAAAACAGCAGTAAGAGGGAAAGCAGAGAGTTCCTTGGGTCAGGCAGCGTTTGAAGGGACAGAAAAGGAAATGTTGAAATGTGATTTCCTCTGGCAGCCCTTACATGTTGACACAGCTCCTTTGGAACAGTTTAGCGTGCCTGAAGCTGTGCAGCCTAAAGGCTTGTCTGCCTGATGTTGGAGGACTCTAATATTGGACAGACCTTGGGGCTAGGAAAAGAGGAAAGTGCACAGTTCCAATAAACTCACTCGTATTCGTGGTATTGATCAACTGCATATCCTCTTGAATTTGGGATGCACCCAGTGGGTGTAGTATGAATCCAATTATTTTTCATGTCTATACTCTCAGTTCTTTCTTAACAGGGAAACAGAATAGAAGATGTTATTGATAACATTATCTGAATAACTTAACTTCATTTTTTGACTAGATTTATAGTTGTGTAGATCTTGCAATAAGTACAGGTGCTACACCTGTAGCAGTTCTAGTTCAGAGCTTTTGATGTTAAATACATCATCATCATACACTATAAAAGTGAATGTAAATAAAATTGTATTTAATTATAAAGTATATGAATCTCAACATTTCAGATTAGAACACATAATCTAGCGAAATTAGGGATTATTTTTATCAATTGCTATCAATTATCTTGATCAGTTACTATCACATGCTCCTTTCTAGCATGATGAAATAGAATGAGAGTTGTACAACTTTGGGATTTTACAAGTGTTTCATTTTTCCTCCTTTATGCCTAATATTATTTAAATTCAGAACTACTACAGTATTACTTTTAATATGCATAACATTACTGTTATTTGTTAAACAACGTCCCCAAGTATCCTCAGGAAAGGATTGATGCTTGGTGCATTGCCAATTGTTTCTAATGATTTCTTTGTGCAGCTTCATTCTGCTGATGATTGCCAAGCAAGCTTTCAGCATTAATTGTGTCTCTGGCTGGGGTGTACACTATGGGCAAAATACACCACTCTTTACGTGTTAAAGTAGATATTAAGACTCAGACTTCTTAGTTTTGCAGAGCTGGTAAAGCTTTCCTCTAAGCCTTGATTCTTTCATTCTCAGGTGCTAAGGTTGCTCACCAGCGCTGTTCCCCGGCGAGGGCTGGTGACCAGAAGTGTCTGGCTGCCCCAGGCATGCAGTGCCAGGGCTGAGGGTTGAATGCTGAAAGGAAGCCATCTGAGATCCTAATCTCACTGAGGTCAGCGGCTTGGAGGGATACTTCTGTCAGGGGAAGTGTTCTCACTACTAAAAGATCATGGCTTCATCCCGACTAGTGTCAAGATCCAGAGATATTGCCAATGTCATGCAACGACTTCAAGGTAAGAAACTGACTTGGGCTGGCACTTTGCCATTCATTCATAAATGGATGTTTCTATTTTTTACTACAGTGCACAGTCAGGGCAGTATTTCTGAAGTTTAATAACTGTTCTAAACTACTGGAGAGTATCTGTAGTATATCTGAGGGGCTCATATGAGTCCTTTGGTATAGTATTAATAGTGGTGTTTAAAAGCAGCTGTTACTATGAAGGGGGATCCATGGGACAGGACAATGAATTGAAGATTATAAGACTTTGATTCTGTTTCTATTACGTGACCTGATTGTGCATCAGTTTCTCATAGAATAGCACTATCTTCATCTATGATGTCTCCAGGTAGATGAGCTGTACTGATAACATAGTATTTATTAGTTTAGCAATACTTGCTTCCTCCGAACGAGAACTGTACCTCATTATATTGTTAAGCATTGAAGAATTCATATCCCAGCGAGCTAATTATTAGTGCTAAAGTTGGTGACCTTTTAGATAACATATCGCTGAATGTCTTTACATTCATTGAATATATATTGGGATTTTAAGTACTTGTAATGAAGCATTATTAAATAGTTATTGTCTTATTTTTTTAGAAGTCATACACCTGAATGCTAAATGCAAGAAAAAAGCTTGCATTCAGAATGTATTGTTGTTCAAATTATGATATTGACTGGAAACAAATTGTCAGTGCTGCTATAGGTTTCACTCCTGTTAACTTTTAAACTTTTAAACTTGACCCTAAATCCCTGACCTCCTACATTCTTTACACACCAGCTTCCACTGACTTCTGCAAAAGCTTATATGCACAGAACCCTTACTGCCCCCTTCTGCTTCTTCTAAATCTGGAAGCTTTATCTTCCTATGTCTTTTCCTTCCATTTATTGTTTTTTCAATTCAGGATATCTGAACCAAGCTACCCAGCCAGCAGCTACAACTAGCATGCATGATTTCAATGTAGGTTCAGTATATAAATGTAAGAATAAATAAAGATGCATAGTCTGACCTATTTTGATCTGCTACAGCACTTACCCAGTTCCAGAATGCTTCTGTTTGATGTTTCTCAGCCTTTTGTACAGTTGCTATCTTTTTCCTTGTTATTTTAATTTGTGTTTGATAATTTTTAGGCCACAATCTTGGATAAGGGTTGTTCACAGTGCCCACAAACATAGAATGAGGAAATATTCCCTGCTGAGAGAATCTGTAGTTTAAATATTAGGGTGAGACACTCCAGGTAGACACAAATGAATTCAAGTGCAAGGGTACAGTGAGGCAACCTTGCTCACAGAACAGGAAGGGGTCTTAGTACACTGTGTGTATATATGTGTATGTGTGTATATACATATATATCAGTATACCATATATTTAAAAGAAGTTCTGTTCTTAATAACTATTTCAGAGAAAAAAAAAAAGGAAAAGAGAGAGATTGGAAGAAAAAAATGAAATAATTATGAAACTGTGATACCTTCTGTAGAATATGAAGAAATTCATGCAAGAAATGGCAGAGGTGCTCAAAGGTTATGGAGACATATTGCAAAGGAAAGGATCAGAGGGAACTGAGCCGTGTTCAGGGAAGATAATCCAGGCTAGTACTCTGAAGCAGTGAGTCAGGAAGATGAGTAAGGAGGTATTTACAGAGCATGTGGACTACTAATTACGAGGCTGTTATGCACTAACTTTCTATACATCTGTAAAGCTGTTGCTGACAAAATGGCTGTTCCGATTATTTTCACTTTGATTTATTTTTTTTCATAATTGTTTCTAATTATGTTTCTAATTTCTATGTCTTTTTCTCTGTTGAAATATGATCTATAGGTTAGTCTTGCTATATGTTTTTGTGGATTTTTTTCTTTTTTTGAAATTAAGCAAAAATAATTAAGATATTTTGGAAGAAAATGTATGAACTAAATGCAAATTTGGCATCATGTGTTAGTTTAAAGTCATACCTATAACTGGTATTTGCTTCTCAGATGAAATCCGTTCAGCTTGGTATTGGCTGGGATTTGAGTTTTGCTGCAGAAGCACTACTTCAATAAATCACCTGTGCCAAGACTGGCGTGCTTGGAGCCCAAGTCTTTTTTTAGTCTATACTTCTGCATTATGGATGAGCAGACAATCTGCACTGCGACTACCTTAGACTTTGTGAATTGAGGTTGTTCTACCTTTCAGAAATTATAGTCAGCTGAAATAGGAACAGGTATGGACACAGGAACACAGAGATATTTCTTGGCATGTTTGTGTGATGCCCCAGAATTGGTTGATTTTTCTTTAATAGAAACAATGTCTAGCCACTTCCTTTTGGTGATTATGACACTTGAAATACCTGTGACTCTTTTCTAATTTAAAACCATTAACCGTCATCCTTTCACTATAGACCTTTGTGAACAGGCCCTCTCCAGTCTTTTTGTAAGGTCCCTTCAGGTACTGGAAGGTGGCTATGAGTTCTCCCCAGAGCCTTCTTTTCTCAAGGCTGAACAATCCCAGCTT
>JANHFX010016922.1:0-14715 GCA_027560015.1 Chloroceryle amazona | reverse complement strand
ATCCACCAAAGGTAGCCCCAAGGCAAAACCCCCCAAACTGAATTCCTCCCTCCCCTGGGAACTCCTCACGCCCTCCACAGCCCCCCTGGAAAGGCCGGGCAGCGGCTGGTGGCTGGTCCAGCTGGGGACAGCCTGGGGCTCGCCCCCCTCGCCCCACAAGGAGCCAGCCTGGAGCCCCAGAAACAGAAACTCCCTGGGAGCCAGCGCACCCCCTGGACCACCCCAGAACGTCACCGTGTCTGCCGGGGAGCCGCTGCAGATGGCACCCCCAGCCCTGGAAGGCTGGAACGTCTGGAACGTTGGCTTTTCGGCAAAAAACGGTGAGTAAACAGAAAAATGGTGCAAGGCGTGACAAAAAAAGCCAACCACGTCTGGACGCAGGCAGCCTGCGCTTCCTCTGCTCCACCCTTTCATTCACAGTCCCCCACAGCTCAAGAGCCAAGAGCAGACCCGCGGCTGCACCGGCAAATGCAGGGACCACTTCGCTGACAGGCCCTGAGCGCTCCCCCTGCGCCGGGCTGAGGGTGATGCTGGAGCCAAACAGCCCAGAAAATGGCTGTGAAGGTTTAACCTCCTCGAGACCTTTCTTCCCATCGTCTTTCTCACATTCCACAAAGCCGAGCAGTGCTGCTCTGCCACACTGCATGGGGCAAGACCTGTTTGTTTCACTGAACGCCTGCTACACCCAATACAAACAGGAACTGAAAAGCTTGTTACACAATCACACCGATATTAAACAAATAATATTAAACTAGTCTGGAAGTCTCTGGTATAAACTAGAAAACGCTTTTAAGCTTGATTATAGTTTGCCAGAGATGTTTGTACGCAAAACAGCATCGTAACGCCATAGAGAGAAACTAATTAGAACCTGGGGACACGATGCTGTCAACGGTGGGAGAAGGACAGGGCCGCGGAGCCGCGCCGCTGCCTGCTCAGCCGTGCGCTGCGGTAGCGCAACCATGTGCAAAATCAACACAAAGCTCCGTCACACACCTCGGCCCAGCTCGGGTCCGCGTCTCTGTGGGATACCCTCCCTCACCGCACCAGCCAAGGGTCCAGCACCCGCGGGTCAGAGATGGTCGTGTATCTGAGCTCCAAGGTGGATTACAGGCCCCCATAGCTGGCGCTGGGCTTTTTAGCCAGTTTTGACAGCACCGAGGAGCAGAGCTGAAGCACAGAGCAGAGCTCGCCGGCCTCCCTTTCCTCCTGCCTGGGGAGCTTCTGCTCTTCTCTCCCAGTAGCCCTAAGCCCTGTCACCCCCAGACCCTCTCCCTCCCCTGCAGTCTGCACCTGCCTCCAAAGGGAACCAGTGGTTTTACCTCCCCGGGGGGCAGTTCCACCCTGGCCCTCAACACGCGGGACACGTTGGTGCCGTGGAGCTGGTCCGTGGGCAGCCGCTGCAGGCACAGCCGCCCTGGGAAGAGGGATCGGCACGGCACAGGCTGCCCCACCAGCACAGGGCTGGCGGCTCCAGCAGTGCGGACCAGTGAATCCCAGAGGACATGATGGTTGTTTCACTTTGGGAAAACCACAGGGTAAAAAAAAAAAAGCCTCCTTAAATAAATGCTATTTGATGAACTGTTCACTTTAAACTTACTGTCCTGAACGCAAATATACCCGGGTAACAATGTGTATATAAAATATCGAAAACTCAGGAGGGAATGTGCAGAAAATTGGGAAAGGGAAACATCCTTCTTATTTGTATTTGTTCACATCCCTTTCAATGCACACAGTACCCCCTATTTTTTATTCTTAGGTCTCCCTGAACATACAGGACATGCTGGTCTCAGCACAGGAAAAGCCAGCGCCTCGAGATTAGTCTTTGTGACAGCAGCTTTCTTCCTCTGCCGCGGCGAAAGAGGAAAGGGTCCCACTGCCAAACCGCTGTCGGAGGGGCCCGGGAGCTCGTGGGGTTTCTGTAAGGTTTCTGCAATGTACTGCAGGGCTCCAGCAGACCAGCCTCTCTGCTGAGGACACCGTCAGACGGCGCGTTCCCAGAGCAGGACCCAGCACCCGGCTGCACGCGCCCGGCCGGGATCAGAGCCGGAGCAGCACCGCGCTGGCAGCGCCATCGGCATTGGCCAGGCAGACACCACCAACACCCAGAATGAATCAGGTCCTCAGCCAGTGACTCAGAGAAGCTCCTACGCCATAAGCCTCTGAAGAATAAAAAATGTGGCTTATTACTTCTAAATCAGCAAACTGTTCCTAAAATGTTTGCTGTGGATAAAGTTCATAAGCAAACTACCGATACAGGAGTCAATGCAAAATCTGTCCTGCAGTGACAAACTGGATTCACTGGTCTCAGAGGAAAACCCACATAAACAAGGCGAGCAGGATCTGGTCCCAGGTTTGCAAAGTTAGTACTGATTGCCACCATCCACACGACAGCAAACTCCACACCGCTGTGCAGATGCTCAAGCGCTCTGGGTCTGTTGTGACAGAGCACAGAAAATGATGCATTCAAATCCCAACCAGAGGCCGAGGAGAGGTCACAGCAAGGCTGGCAGGGCACAAGCGCTCTCAAAGCCAATCTGGAGGGAAATATTCAGTGTGCTTTACTTTTTCTCAGCATTTCTGCCTTGACAAAGCTCTGATGATTTTCTGAATAAAAAAAACAAACCCAACCTTTGCATTAAAAAAGTTGTGGTGATCCACCTGATGAGAATTATGTTCTTAAGCACAAGACACTGCCTGATGCTCGTCCAGAACAGGAGTACTCCCCGCGGGGCAGACCTCTCTCACCGGCCTTCTCGCCGTCTCTGCCCCCTTCACACCAGCAGTGCCCCGGCACCCGCCTCCTGCGGGTATTGTTAGGGGAGACTGATGGGACTCAGCAGGTTAAAATTAGTCAGGTAATGCAAGATGGTGTCATCACGTCACTGCCTTGCCGTTGCCAAGTTTCAGATAAATCACTGTCAGTCATGAAGTACACCTAATTGAAAGCAAGGAATTTTCAAACAAATTATGTTTAAACTGCAAAACTGCCTCTATTAGCAACTCCTGCAAGAATTCTCTAAGTGTCGTTAATAGCAGCAGAACCCTTCTAATAAGAGCCATCCTCCAAAGCCAAGATCTTGAGATGGTCTGGGTGGAGACTTCCTCTCCAAACCAAAGGACGTGACACAACAGAACCTGGGACAGATGCAAGTAAAACTAAAGATAGTGTCTGCTGCTTGAAAACGGCAAACGCTGAAGTGGAGATAAGAGATAAAACGTCACCTGTATGCACACAACGTGTTCAAATGGAAAGCGTGAAACTCAAAGCAATGAGGTGACCAAAGGGAGTCTGGAAACAGCTCAGCCATGACAGTAACGCTGTGATTATTGCCCGTCCTGGCCCCGGCAGCTCCCACAACTCCCATGTGCAGAGGTGGGTGTCAAGCCAGGGACAGTCTCCTGCAGAGCTAAACTCACCCAGCTGCCTGCAGCCACAGCGGGCTCCTCCATCCAGCACCTGCCCCTCAGCGGCAGCACCTCCTCCACCCGTGTGACCAGGTCACACTGTGGTGCTCCCAAAAGCCAGTTGCTGCATAGATTAAGCTTAAATTTCTAGCCCTGGAAACTATTTATTTCTTTTACTTTAACAGCCCACCCCACCGTTCTCCCATCCAGAGCAGGAGCTCACACTCCGTACTTCAGAGGAAGATCAAGCAGAGGGAAGCCCAGCGCCCGGCATCCCGGCCGACTGTGCAGAATTGCTCACGGCAGAGAAAATTCCTGCAATGATCGCTGAAGTTAACGTGAGCTTTGATTAATATTAGTGGCTCAGCTTGCACACAGGCACTTCCAAGAGGCAGCCACGTCTGGAAGAGCTGGGTGGCGATGGCAAAGGAGTATTTGCAAACATTCACCAGAACATGAAAGCGAATTAAGTCCGGCCATTTTCACAGCCCCCACATGCTTGTGTTCAGCCAGTATTCCAGCAAGTTTGTTTATTGCAGTTCAAGCTGTACATTTTAGGTAAATATTTCAAAGTATTCTCTGAATAGCATGCTAACATTCGTCCCTTAACACACAAAGGCAATAGTGAGCGTTGTATCAAGCAGTTGGGCAGACACACCAGGCTGCTCCCTTCACAGGGGCAGGTGCTTACACAGACAGCTTCACATTCCTCAAAGTCTAAAAAAGATGCTTTTTTTTTTTTCTTTTGCATAAATAATACTGAACTTTGCCTTTAGGTAAAAGCTACACATTAAACTTTTGAACAGGCTTTACCCACACAAACACACTTGAGTTGTTAAGTCCCAAACAAACAGCTAACAGACGGAGAAGCACAGCCCGTGACACTCACCCCGGCGCTCTCCCATGCCCTGCATCCTCTGCTCTGACCTTGCACATTTAGGAAGCTGCTCTTTCGTTCTGCTCTACTTTCCAAAGGCATGCACGCCTTCAGAAAATAAAAGGTTGCTGTTTGTTTGTTTACACAGCATTGATGGCAGCGTGGTAACTAACAGGAGCCTGGCCAGGAGCCTTGGTAGCCCGCAGCTGGGGCACGGGGAAGACGAGAGTTCTGCCTCACCAGAAGAGTCCAACACACACACTGCTGACAACTCTTGTGCATCAGCTCAGGAAAAACACATTTCTCCAGAGAGATTAGATCCTGAGAGTCTCCTCGCTCCTGAAGACACCGTGTATACACACTGGCAATCCTTCCAGCTTCCTTCGCGCTCCCTTTTTCCGTAGCCCCTGTTAAGCTGCCATGTAAAGCCTCTCCCATCATGTAGCGTCATCTTATGCACTTAAAAAAATGAAGATGTTCTCTTAACTGTGACGACCTCACCAAGCACTGTGCAAACCCAGATGTGCTCTGGTTTTTAGGCAAGCTAATCCCATTAAAAACGAGTTCACCTGTGACGCTAGCGCGTATGACGTGCCCCGTCTCGTGAGAGAGGAGGTTGACGGAGGGATGGAGAGTAGTCAAGGCAACAGCGGATGCTACACGGAGGCACCGGGACTTTCTGCTGCCTTTCAGGTGCTGCTCATGCCACCCCTCTCGATTCTGCCCAAACCAGCACCAACAAAAGGAACAGGAGGCAGTGACAGGCAGGAGCGAGAGCGCAGTCACAGTCTGGTAGGGGTCTGGTTGGGAATGGGTTCCACTCCACTTTTCAGCGTCCCTGCGAGATTGAAGTGACAAACAGGAGGTGAAGATCCCTGGAATGGCTCCTTGCCCCAGGGCTCGTCCCTTACACTCCTTCACCGGCTCTGACACAGCCTCGGCCGCCCGCGCTGCCCAGGGTCCGGCCGCCCGGCACAGCACGGCCCCGACACTGCCGCCCTCGATGGCCAGCCGAGCGTGAAGCCCCTGGATTGCTACTGATCCTGTTACGGCTAAATCAGAGGATTTGGCCAAAACCACTGTATTCCCTGGTCAGAGATCAGTTTCCCCTCCACCGTCTGATAACCTCTCTTAAAGGATGCGTTAATAGGCTTCTGTTCACTCCGTGCCCGTTAAGCAGAGGCCAAGCTACCATAAGAGGGAATAGATTTGAGTAATGATCTCTTATGAGGCAGCAAACCTACATATAGTGTTTAAAATTATTCCCTTAGGACAAGATGTTTTTCACCAAATCTCCCACATGACAGTTTGACATATTGGTTCAGGCACATAGCTCTGCATTTGTACACAGCACAGAATCATCTTTTTCAGTTTTCAAGAAAAATAAGGTCTGAAAACATTTCATGTTTCCCTGCACACTGGACCTAGTCTCCACAGATTAATTTGCTCCTAAAATTGTATTTTTAAACACAACTAGCTCATTTGTGTCAATAAACAAGTGAGCCACCTCCTCCCTCACCGACGCAGCACTGACAAAAGCCTGGACAAAGGCATTTTCTTCACCAGGGAGGACGGGGAAGCACATGTTTTGATTTTGTTTATAAACACAAACACGGCACCTGCCACCTGCTTCCTCCATAGACTTGCACCACGCTCAGCTTTCGTCACCTCTGGCAACGTGTACCCCACTCAGGACTGGACCCGACTCTTCTGTTTCAAATGCCCTGGGGCAAAGGCTGTCTCTGGCTTTGGACTCTGCAGCGCCGAGCGCTCTGCCCCAGCTGCTCCATTCCCGAAACCTTCCTCTTCACTCTGATCTTTCCCCTTTGTTTATCTGCTGTAACCTGTGCAATTTTAAAAGCCCCCAAGATGCTTAAAGGTGCTTCCCTCCCTGGTATAAGCAGAATTAAAGGAAGTCAGAAGTGTTTGTGGTTAAGATAAACAGTTGGTGACAAGGATCCGTAATGATGAGCAGTCAAAATGGGGAGCAGGCGATCCCCCGCTTTGCTGCCCAGGAGCCCTCTGCAGATACACCGGAGTTGGGGTATCGGCCACATCTCTTTCATTAACATTTCAAGTAGTCACTTGGCTTGGTCTGCCCAAAGACTTATTGGCAAAACCAGCCAGCTGAGCTGTGCCATGAAAGCCTCTCTCACAAAGGAGGGAAGGCTCTTTAGCCTTTAGCACAGCACCGAGCCCTGTCCCACACCACTAATGTATATTCCACAAACCAGGGCTGAAGTGTTTGCCTTTGCTGCACATAGCCAAGACACCGCTCACCTGAAGGCACGGCACAGCCGTCCCCGCTCGCTCGGGCTGGGAACAGCCAATTTACCCTCAGTGATGAGCGGTGCCCACCCCTCCGTCAGCCCATCAGGCCTGGCAATATCCTCGGATCCTCAAAGCCTCTTCCTCCACAGACAGCATGATTAATTGGAGGTGCCTGCGACTCTAAAGGGAGCATGCATCAGCCCATGCTGCAAAGATGTTTATTTTGCTTTCAGTGGTCTCAGAGCTGGCACGGAGCTCCATCAGTGCTCGCTGCTCACACAGAATGTAGATAACAGGAGACACAGAGTGCTTGCTGCGAATACATATTTTTCTTTTTTCTCCCTTGACCTCTTTTCACGCTCCTGTTTTCACCAGGAGCGATGGAAGGATGCATATAGCACAACGGGGAGGCTGCCCAAACCCACGGCAGCGTTAAGGGTTTGTTGTTACAGCTGTAGGGTTACAGTCAGACCGCAGTGTCCTACCCTACAGCTCCAGCACCGAGCCGGGGCAGATATCCCTCGAGGACAAACTCAGACGGTTAGCCACATGCCCCTGTCTGAAGACACTGGTGAAAACACCATTAAGTAGGAAAAATGCTAATTGCATCACAGTGGAAAAGGTGGCACTGATCTTACACACTGCATGACCTTGAAGATGCACGATGAACAATGTGCGGGCGAGGAGAACGACACTGCTGTTTTAAAACACAGGTTCCCTCCACCCTGCCAGGAGGAGCCGAGACGGGGAACACACAGCTCCCCACTTTGCTGCCCACTGCCCAGCAGTGAGAGAGCACCCGTCCACAGCTTGACAGGAAAGGGCAGTACTGCCAACGCCCATGTATCTCTCTGGAAGCTGCTGTTCAGTTACTGCTTTCCAACTCTCCACCACTCCGAGAAGAAACATAAGCCCTGTGTCCAAGAGGGAGGCTTGGGACTGCACCGGCTCCTGTGCCCTGCGAGACGGCCACAGGGACAACGGATTGTTTTTAAGTCATATCCTTCCTCTCTTTTGGCTACCTCCAGTTCCTCTTTTCAGCTTAACTCACCCTCTCTCAGGCTGGTTACTGCAAAATGGGCAAACCACAGAGGGAGCTCTGCCTGCCCCCCGGCTAAGAGGCCGATGCTGGGGGTTTGGTTTTCCCATCATAAAAGACCATTCTCACAAACCAGGTCCCACCACAAGTGCAGCTGCAGTGCTGCTTTCTGCTAGCCTGGCCCTGCCTTCCTCCGTGCAGGCAAACCACGGCTTGTGTGCAACAGCCACCAAAAGCTGAGCTACCGACAGCCAGCCTTTCAGCCATGGTCTAAGCCAGCCCAACCCACTGCACAGCTCTGAACGGCTGGTCGGGGTCTCCAGAGCATCACCACCACCACGCTCTCCTAAGCTGTGCATGGTGTGAGAAGCTCAGACCCTGCCCAAGTGAGAAAAACTGGCTTTAAAAATCAAACCAAACCATCACCAACAGTCAAACCATTTCTGGACACTTCCAGGAGAAAACAGCCGTGAGTCTGGCAACTGCATCCCAGAGCAGCACAGCTGACTCACCACTCCCAGTGCTCATACCCTGCCATCCGAGACTTTGAACTGTCCTGAGAGCTCGGAGTTATTTTCTAGGGCCTGTCCTTCTCCCCTCCACCAAAAATGAGCACTTCTGCTCATTCTGGAAAGGCGTTACCTGCCTCAGTGCCGCCCACCAGCTCCACCACATTCACGCTCAGACCTGGCCTTGGGAAGAAGGCTACAAACGCCTTCTCCTCACCCTCCCTCCAAAGGCCTGCAGCTGCCTCAGCCGTGTGCCCACCTCTGCACCCAGCAGGTAACCTGAAAAGGAGAACTCCACGGTAGGAGCGAATACTGGCTGAATGATCCCGTGTTTCCTCTGCTGCTGGCGCACATCGCTCACTTGCACTAACTCAACGCTTTGAGCCTCCTGTCGCCGAGGGTGACAACCCACACATGCACGATGAGTAAGGAAATGCTGGGTTTCGCACCCAGTACTTTCAAATTTGTTTCATAGGCACGCAAATTATCCCATGGCAGCTTTACGCAGAAGCCCAGCCCATGTGAAATCCATCTCTCGACAGCCAGAACGCGTGAGCGAATAAAAGGTTTTCCATAAAATCCAAAGTGGAATTTTTCTGCTTGCTCAGAAATCGTATGAAATTGTTCAATACGCCCTCATTTAACTAAAGTCAGTTCTTGGGCACTGCCGAGTATTATTTCAGGACAGGCCAAAACTGAAACAGGACAGTACTTAAATACTCCGCATTAAATTGCCACCTAGACAATTAACAAGGAGCTAAGCCAATTAACGGCGATGCGGGATCGCCCCCCAGACCTGCCCTCTCCTGCTGCACCACACACGTGGCCACCGCCGGCCCACGCTGCCGAGAGAGCTCGCCCACGGCCGCCGACAGCGTCAGGCTGCCTTGTGACGGTGCCCTGGGCTGCCGCATTTTATCGACCCCCGAGTTGTTTTTTCCCATTGTGACAGAACCTTTTGATGTGTGTTTAACACTGAAGATTGGCTCGAGCTGGCCCAAGCTTCACTCTCGGGCAGCACCGTCACCACCAGGTTGACTCTTCACCAGGGGATAGAGCCCGACGGAGCAATATTTACTTGAGCCATCAATTCCTCCTATTAACACGTCGCATCATCTTAGGAAGCTTTGCCGCTGCTCGTTTCTTCTGGAGGACACACCAGTCAACAGTACCAGCATCGCCATCAACCCAGTGCGAGTTTCAGTGCACAGAGGAGGCCTCCAAAAATAGGATGAAGCTGCCCACTCACACTGGCAAGGGAAGTGGGTGTGTTAATGGAGTTTGTAAAGGCGATGAATAGATGGTGATTATGCACAGAGCGCAACAGAGGAGGAAACATGTAAATTCCAGCTTTCTCTCATCAGATTTGTGCGAGAGCTTCTACATAATTGCTGGGGAAAAAAATAGAAATGACAACAGTAAGTAGGATATTTAAGCTCTGCATATTATACATGGAAATCTCTATTTTCCTTAAATGAAGTGAAAACAGAGTGAAAGAAGAAGATTCCCTTCAAAGAACTTTGTTTGTGGTCGCTTAGTTTCAGGATGCAAATTAAATGAGTACTGGTTAGCCAAGTGTAAAAAAGGGAATCTGTCTCTGAAATATTACCAGTCTCTTGTGAGGATGCAGCTGGCTGAAGACTTTTTTGTGTCTGGTGCCTTATTCCCAAAGAAATCAACAGGACCCGTGTCCTCATATCCCAAAGCCAGACCTGCGTCCAGCTCGGTGGCTGGGGGTGGAGGGTCCGCCTGCTGCCCACCCCTCCCCAGCCCTGCTGCAGCTCCTGGAGCTGCCTCTGCCCGACCTATAACTCACAATTATGAGAGACCGTAATACAGAACTGCCACAGGCAAAGTCAATCTCTCCCAGGGGCCTCACACATCTGAGGCTCTTGCACACCAAGAAATGGTGATCGTGTGCATGAATGCTCTGGGTTAAACCACACGAGTTCAAGGATTTTTGTGAAAATACAGCTGGAGTTTACCAAAGGCTAACCATAACCAAGAAGAAACGGCATCCAGGATCTTCACCTCCTTTGTCCCGTGTATTGATGGCATTACCTTGAAATACATCCCGTTCCTCTTCAGGATATCTCCAGCTGCAGTTTGGTGTCTCAGAAGTAGCAGTTTATAGGAGGGGACCTTGGGAAACAGCCTCCGTGAAATCAAAAGGGGCTCAAACAATTTCACCACTCACCGAGTGAGAGAAAAGGGAGAGCAGAGACCCCAGGACAAAGCCGGGTCTCACCACGGCACCTGCAGAGATGCTGTCCAGAGATGGACACCCCTCGGCCCTCTCTCCGACAGGGAACGCCGAAGCGCGATGCTCCAGAAACAATGGTATGCAAATCATGGTTTGTGAGTCCCCCGTAATTAATGGACAATTCCTATGGAAAGTAACTTAAAAACACAGAACTGTCAGGAAACCTGAGCCTGTTAGAGAAGGGTCAAAAATACCTGCAGGAAAACATTTAAGCATTTTCAAACCAGACTGACACCTGATGCTATCAACCCAAAACGCACTTTCTGGGTAAATTTTTCCTATGTCTTCTCTCCTATAGAAAAATCCCAAATTATGGTATACCCCAAATTTTACTTTGGCTATGGAACGAGGTGGAAATTGTGTTGCTGTATAATGGATTTGGCACGTTCAGAAACATCCCATAAAGCAGCAAAAAGTGTGGTGATCCAGCTGGGGGTCATAAATCTGGGGGAGGACCTGGGTTTGTTCGAACAGTATGCTTTAAAATTAAAACTGAAGGAAAAGCAAAAAAAAATAAATCATCAGCTAGAAGAAACATTCAACCATGAGAAGGAGGAATGGCAGCAAGGGAAATTCAACTTAAAAAAAAAAACACACAAAGAAACCTGGCTTCCTTAGGTACGTCTGTAAGTGCCACTATTAGGATAAGAAAAATATAAGCTCATCTTTTTCTTCCCATTGTCACATCACTGTAGAGAGTCTTCACGAAATTCTCAGAATAGCAACGAATCAGGAGCAAACAGCTGTTCAAGCAAGAAAGTCACGGGAAGACAGACTTCTGCTGCTTCCACGAAAAATTAACTCTAAAATTTCACAGGCCAGTAAATCAACAAAACGGGCCAGTACAGCACAGGATGGACAGTCTCATCCTCAAACCCAAAGCTGAAATATGGGCCCACCTTCCCTTTCCAGCCGTACGCTCGTGATTTACGACCCACAACAATTTCAATATCCCTGGAGAATGAAAAAACGGCAGCCAATTAGCTCACCCGCGCTGCGGGCCGTTGTGCGGGCTCTGCCCCATGGCACGTGGGGAGGGAACACCCAGAAGTGCCCACTCGCCCTGGCAGGGAGCAGGGAGAGGGGACAGGGCTGAGCAGCACGAGAGCGCCTCCACAAACGCCTCACTACCCAAACAAAGCCAAACACAAAGCAGTTACCACACAACAGCATAAGGACTACCTTCTAATCTCCACCTGCAGCTGTTCCAAGCGGGGCATTGTCTGCACCTCGAGCTCTGTCAAAGACTTGGCTCTTCAGCACCCGCTTCACTACCACCTTACCAATGCAAAGAAGGCACCAAACAAACAAAACCCTCCGCCCCACTGCTGAACCACACCTTTCGTTCGTACAGGCAGGGTACGACGCAGGTAGTACTGCTTGAGTCACACAGCCAGCACTCCCACCCAACCCCAGCTATCACGCACATCTTCAAGCCTGTGAGGTATGGAGTCCATTGGTACGACAGCAAAACTGGTTATTCTGGAGACAAGGGCATTTGAACTGGTCTTTAGGTATCTTTTGAGTGGCAAACCCCGAGCCACACCTCTGCTCAAAAACGCGTCTCCAAGCAGCAGCTTCGCACCCTTCCTGGATGAACGCTGCTGGAAAATGTGCCGAGAAATACAGGTATCTGCAAGAGCCCTGCCACGAGCAATGCCACCCACTGTCCTCAGGGGTTTGGATCCACGCAGCCTCATCCTCCAGCTGCACAGATGTGAAGGCAGATGAAACGTTGGGTCTATTTGGCTTAGATAAGAGGGTGAGTGAAAGGAGAGCAGGAGCACCCACCACCAATGGGACCACAAGGACATGTGCACCAACAGAGACTGAGCTCAGTCTACCCACCGTGCCTCCAGAACTCAGTGTCTTCTTCAGCAGGAGGCAGCTGCACTGAAGGAGTTAATCTTGCCTGTAACAAACCTATCTCCGGTTTCTCAAAGTCAAAAGGCTGCAGGAGCTGAGCTGCCTGCTCCCTGCCTGCCCTGCCTGCAGCCTGACCCCTGACATTTCCACTCTGCTTCTCCCTGCCATGGAAAACTTACCCGTACACAAACAAACAGGTCAGGAGGCAGATAAATGGAAGTGAGAGGAGGAGAAAGGGAAGATTTCTCAGATTCCTTCTAATAGCCCTGATTAAATAATAGCAGCCCCCACCAGACGTGGGTGAGGGGCTGGCGTTTATCAGTAAACCCTGAAGTCTACAGCCAGACATCTCTGTTTAATTAATCCTGAAAGGGTCCCTTCCCCCTTCTGCTTCCCAGCGAGGTTCTGAAGACCTGCAAGTTTAAAGATATAGAGAGTCCTTTTTAGCTCTTTTCCTTACAAAACACAAAGGCAGAAAGTGCCTGTTTAAAACCACAGGCAGGATTAACAAACTCCATGGCAAGGATTTCGACCATATGAAGCCGCACAGCAAACCCCTGCCCACCTTTGATTCAGTCGCACGTAACCCTCCAAAGCAACACAGCCATCCAGTAACACAGCTCGACAACAACCTGCTGGCCGCGACACACACGGAGTCACCGCCAGACACGGGGTCTCACCTGGGCCTGGGGTCTCCTGCCATTCTTACAGAACGCCCCTTCTCCAAGGGGTAAATCTGTTCAGTGCTTGGGGCTGTTGTCCTGTTCCCCCGTTTTTGTCCGGTTTTCCCATTACCCCGGTGGCATCAACATCACTCAGTGATGGAGAAACTGCTCGTACACCCAGAGCAAGACAATTGCAAACACTCTTGCCCCTGGGCTTTCACTTAGCTCAAGAGGATCTTCAAAGGCACCTTCCATTTCAGAAGGTCCCCTGCCCTTTGATCCAAGGCGAGCATCGCGCCAGTGCAGAGCACCACGATTTACGCCATCGACCAGGAGTCGTCACAAAGCTGGCACATCCCCCCGCACCTCAGCAGCAGAGGGAGAAGAGCTCTGCTTCCAGGGCACCTTCATTCATCCACCACCACCCTTGGATAGCTGCAGCATGCCAGCAAGCACCCACCAGAGCAGCGATGGAGCCTCTCATCCCTGGAAAGTGGACAGACCACCAGTACACAACATATAAACCTTCCAACAGAGGTGGCCTTGGTGAGCATGTGCCAAGGCTTTGAACCAGTCCTCAACAGACGGCGGGACAGTGAGGGTCTGGAAGCAAAGCACTCAGTCCCCAGCTCAGGCATCCACCTTGAAAACCACGCACTCAACCAGCCAACCCACAGACCTGCACAGGGCCAGCAGCCGTGTCCTGCGCTCCCGCACGGCCAGCTCCTCGCCCAGGGGCAGGGATGCTGAGCCACGGAGCCGGCCAACAGACCGGCGTCACCAGCCCAGCACCAGCGTACTCCTTTGTACATATGGGGTTTAATTCTCACATACATTTTCTAAAAGTTGGCCATGAGAGTTCTTCCTTTCCCTCAGTAACTATAGAAATGAGTGCTAATGTTTATTTAATCACTCATCTCTCCCCACTTTCTTTTCCAACATTTCTTTTCTAAAGCCTTCCCAGCTTCAGAGAATGGTGACACACAAAATGGAAAAATGTAGTTTTTCACATTCTTTTTTTGGCAAAAGAATAAGCATTACTTAATTTTCTAAACCCCCTTTTCTAGTCTCTTTTTCCTTTTTTTTCGTTCTTTCTTTTTTCTTTTAAACTCATCTAAAGCTGAACAAACTGGTAGTAGACTTACAGAGATTTATTCTTTTTGTGTGGTGTAAGCTGCAAAAACAGCACATGAAAAAGTGGAAGGAAATCTCCGAAATAGTGATTTCTTGCTGCAATCAAAATCAAAAAGGGGAGTGGGGAAAAAAGAGAAATTTTGAAAGTCGAAATTCAAACTGTAGAAGAAAGCTCCATTGCACATCAGCTTTATAAAATTGCCAGGAAAATAAAAAGTCAAAACCAGTTATTTTCTTGAAGATCCATATTCTTAAATACCTGTTTTCAACACAGCCTCTTTTTTAGAGAAAGTCTGGGGTGGGGGATGAACGTGATGAACTGAAAAATGTCTCTGTCTACCCAGGAAAAAATCATTATGCAATGACAAGAGACAATCCAGTATATAATCAAAGACAGAATCCTGACATGTTCAAAGAGAAAATTATTGTAACAGCAGTGACTTTGAAGATGAGAAGGGTTTTTTTTGATAGAAACAATGGCCATCAAGATCTTTACTGTAGCAACCAGCGCTTAAGCGCATGCCCTGGTACGCGGCGTGCCTGCCAGGTACGCTGAGCGCCAACAGCAGAAAAAAAGAACAAAACAGAAGAGCAGTGCAGGTGAAATTCAGAGCGAGAGCGGAACAGGCAGCGCTCTGAAGGGGCACCGTGCGCACAGGCAGCGGGTGCTCCTTTTGACGGGGACC
>JANHFX010016921.1:4493-15569 GCA_027560015.1 Chloroceryle amazona | reverse complement strand
ATCGCGGGAACGGGGTCCTCTCGGCTGGGAGAAGTTGGGCTGAATTCTCCTCCACCTCCCGCGGTTGCAGCCCGGTTAGGCATCCTCCCCTCTGGTCTCCTCAGGCAGGGAGAGGGAGGAAAGACCCCGGGAGCTCCTCAGGCTGCTCAGAGATGTTGCTTGGCGCTGCAGAGAGGTGCTGGCTGAGGTGCAGGGGGGGATCGCAGGTGCGACGGTGGGGAGGCGTAGGTGGGACCTGCACTGGGCTGTAGTTGTCACAGTCCGGCACATCGCTTGGACCCCGACCGCCGGTTTGACAGTACATCGCATAGGTTCGAGCTGGTCCGGACTGCAGATGCAACAGTGCGATGCATGGTGGGATGAGGTCCAGATTGCAAGTGTGACGAAGGAACGTACAGGTGGGAGTTGGTGCAGACTGCAGTTGTGAAGATACCGTGTATGGGCTGGATGTGGTTTGTATTGAAGATGCAGCTATGCAATGTATAGGTGCGACCTGGGCCAGATTGCCAGGGCGATGGTATGATGTGTAGGCACAGTATGGTCCAGATTGGAGGTGTGATGTGCAGGCGGGATGTGGTCCAGCTGTGCCTGGATGTGACAGAGCATATGGCTGCCGTGGCTGCTCCCGGGGTTGGGCCAGCTTCATGCTTTTATTTTGAAAAATTCTGTTATCCAGTGGTTTTCGGACAAGGTCTCCCGAGCCCTGCCTGGGTTTACTCACATCCTTCTCTCGTGTCTTATCCTCCCTTTTGCTCAACAGCTCTGCAATGATCAAGTGGCTTCTTGCCACATCAGCACCCATGAATTCCAGAGCTTGGGGGTGGGGAACAAGTGCTCAGATACACTGATCTTAGGAGAAATACCCTAAACCGGTCCTCCCTTCTCAGATCAGCATTGTGAACTGTTGCTTTTCTCCGATTCCTAAGACTGAGGAATTTCTCTTGAGTAAACATGCTGCAGGCTGTGAAACACATCAGGCTCCTGGTAGACTGCTAGGAAACTTCTGGCCTAAGTCAGTTAAAAAGAAAAGCTGGAGTCAGCAGAGTTACAGTAATGTTGAAATCATCCTACTGAACTTGCTCAGAATTTGGGCAGTCTGGCCACTAATATCATTTCTTTTCCATCCACTTAAGCTTGTTTTTCCACTACACAGAGGAGCAGTGGCTGCCAAAACTGGAAGGCAGGGGGGATTGCCGGAACCTATGAGGAGATGTGATATTTTTTTTTTTTTGTCCTGTTATAAATTAATAATCCCATTCCAGGCTGTCATCCAAGAATTTTGCTTCAAAAGTGCAAGCAGTGTACAGGATCCATTGTGTAAAAGATAATCTAAATGTAGGACAGGAAGGGACCTGGCAGGTCAGCAAATCTAAGCACTGAATGATATTATGCCGTATTGCTCAGCATTGAAATTCATTTGTTCCTGGTCTCCCGGGAAGTGAAGTCTCAAATCTTTACTCAACTGATAATATAATTATTTCTTTTTCTCAGTATATGGCTTTCTCTTACTTTTTGTTTGTGCTGCAATTACTTCTCTCAGCCTGATACTCTTTTATCAGTATAGAAATAGCAGTTTCTTGCTTTTCTCTTCACTGTGCAATGCCAAACAAGCCAGAACTTGTCGTCTGCTTTCATGAATCAGGCTCCAGCTTCTGCTGATAACTGGCAGTCCTGTGCTGCGTTTCTCACTCTCCATCTCCCGTGGATGAGCAGAGCTGCAAAGCTCAGAGGTCCATCTGGTGCCTCTCATGCTTTGACACCTCACCTAGAAATAAATACCTCACCTGGTAGGTACAATTAACCTTCTCCTTGCTCGGGTTCCTCCTGTCCTCTCATGGGGGTGGGAAACTTGGATTTTCATCCTCAAGCATCCGTCCAACTTTTGTTTTCTGCTGTCAGCTCTGATCTTATTCCAGCCCTCTTAATCATCCCATTTTTATCACATATCCCATGCTGTGTGCTGGTGCAGTATTCTCCCAGCTTTCTCCAGCTCATTGTGTTATGAAGGGAGATGTCAAGTAGGATGAGGTCTCCATTGCTTTCAGTAGTGACCCCTGACAAATTCAGACTGACTCCTTTCATGGGACTGGCTGTCCAGTCTTTTTAGGCTTGGATCCTATTTATCGGAAGTTTTCTTTTTTTTGTATCTAAACTCCTGGTTTCAAGGGAGTGGCAAGTGGCTGTGCTTCAGATGTGTTGGAAGGTGAACTCCACTCCTTTCTTGTGTGCCAGGAATGCCAGATAGGTTTCCAGAGCAACTGAGTAGAACATTTTTCTTACCAAAGCAAACTAAGTTTCATTTTTCCTTCTCCTTGTGCCTCCCACCCCCCCCTTTTCCATGTCTTCAATTATTATTTTCTGCAACAATTATTCTTTGACAAGGGACTTTTAATCCCAGCATTGTACCATAACCAGCCATGAGTAGATGGGTATAATAAGACAGTGGGTAGCAACACAATGCATTAGATTAGGCAGCAAACAATATTCATACAGTTGGGGCATCTTCAGACAAAGTCAATGCTCATATCTGAGCTCTGATTAAATTCCCAGTTGGATATTCTTGCTCTTAATATTTGCAATAAGGTCTATCAATATGATTCAGAGGAAATACCACCCACTGAATCAACAAAATCAACTCACAGGATCCCACAGTGCACCGAACAATTCCAGTTCTGCTTGGTGCAAAATACCTCGGTCGGTATCACACACACATCACAAGGAGTTACCCCTGTTCTGTTTGTTAACATTGTACATTGTTTTTTATCTAAATAGGTGAAAAATGACTGAATGTTTTGCAGAAGCTAAGTACAGCCCTGCAGCGTGGTACCTCTGGTATTCAGTGCAGGAGGGAGGCTCCAGACCAACTGCATGCTTCTGACCTAATATATTACAATCCCTTTGGTATTATTCAACCAAACTCAGGTTTATTCCAGTGTTTCCTAGCGTTGCCTGTGCAGCAGTTTATCATACAGTGCTTGTGAGTTCTGCTGCAGAGGCTGCCTTCATCTCCCAGTGTCCAGAAAAAGTACTGAGAGTGGGCAAACAATCTGTATGTTAATTATACAGAGAGCTCTTGGGTCCCATGCTGTCAAGTGAGACACTAAGACCAAATTGGGAGAAGGAGAAAAGTTATGTAAAATTTTGAGCCTTGGCTTTCTCCTAATGGAGGGCAGCATTGTACTGGTAGGTCTGGTATGAGGTTGTCACAGCATTCCAGTTGTTCCAGTTCTTCAGGTATGCTGTACAAACTGGAGAAAAGTGCAAGATGGGAATCCTTCAAAAAAGGGTTCATTGCGTTTGTGTGACTTCGCCGTGCTATTCAGGATACTTGTCAAGGGCAAGTATTGTCTGGTTCCTTTTTCATAGGACAAAATAACTAGTGAGCAACAGCCAAACCTTATGACTGATACCAGATGTCATCAGTGGTAGACGAGGAGATGATTATATGGAACTGAATGTGGAAACAAATGGAAAGAGGGTGTGTGGAGCTCATGAGGCCTTGAGTCATAGCCTGGCATCTACAAGAGTGGCTGCAGTTAAAAGTAAGTGGTTGCGCGATGTGACAGGTGAACATTGGTTGCTGTTTTGTCAGCTTAGCCTTTCACATCTGTGGAAAACATCAGGAAAGGGTCTAACAGCATATTCTTTTTGATGTAATGTACAAATATTGTTCACAGATTCAGCTGTTTCTACTAGTTTGATACCTGAGCTGACATTTCAAAGTGCTGGGAATGCTGAAGCCACAGACCAATGAAAAACTTGAGCAAGCAGAAGTGTTTGCAAAAAGCTCTGTAGCATTTGATCATGTATTTCAAGGTGCTCTGAGAAACCTACTGAGCTGATAAAGGAGACGAGGCAAAGCCAGAAGGAGGACTGAGAGCATGAGAGGATGAAGTCCTCATCTCAGCATTGGAGTCACTCAGCTGATTCCAAAATGTTTAAATACCCTAAAACTAACAGCTCACTTCAGAAAGGATATTCCTCCATCACTATGCCCAGTACAAAATATTAAGGCAAATGGTGAGCTGCCAAATTTTGTAGTTGGTAGCATGCAGTGTGAACTTGGCATGGTTATAGTAGGTGTCACCAGGTGGTGCTATTTTGAATTGACTTCCCATTTGGTTTTCTTCCCATGAGCATTATTTTGCCTTGGCTGAGGTATATACGGTGTCAATGTGGGAGAATGTTTAAGGGCAGAGGGGGAATTTGCTTTTTGCATTCCTACTCCATTAGAGTCTTTGTGCAGGTGTCCTCAGTCAATCCTCGGTGCTGGGAGGACTTTCCCAGAAGGCACATGAGAAAAATTCCAGTTGATAGGCTGTGTAGCTGCTCACAGAGTACCCACAGGTTCGGTAATACTGATTTATCCTCAAACTCAACATGCAAAGCCTTCTGTTGCATCTGCTGCTCCCATGCTGATAGTTAATGCTGATGCAGGACATCACTAATGGCAACAGGCGACCTCGGGACTGTGCAGGTCTCCACTTTTCCATCTGGGAGATCTGAGTCACGTTTTAATGAGTGAAGACAGAGGAGGAATTTGGAGATCACTCCAGGAAAGTGTGGGAAAGGAGGAACCCTGCAACCATAGAACCTCTAAATTTAGTTGTAGTTAAAAATGGAAATTGTTGGTGATTTTGCCCTTGTGGAAGTCAGATGAATTTGGGGGCCCATGGGTCTGCTCTGCTCCCATCTAGTCTTCAGCAAGCTTCTCCACGGAGAGTCAGGTCCACCTACCCTCTCACCCCCAGCAGGGCCAATGCCATGCAGGAGGGAGCGCCAGCCCCATCCCATCGCTATCCCGGGGGCTGCATGGCAGCTTGTCCCTTGCTGCAGACACTGCCTCTCCCTAGCCTGCCCTGGCAGGTGGAGGAGATGAAGGTGGGAAAACTGCAGCAGCCTCTGGGCAGTAGCAGAGCCCTTTCCTCTGCAAATCGATAAATGAAGATGGCATCATTTCTATTTATTTATTTACAACTTTGGTGAGCAGCTCTGTCTGTGTCAGCATAGCTAAAGAATAACTTTGTTAACCTCCACTCTGTCAGTTCAATTGCATTATTTTTAATGAGGCAGCTATCTCCCTGCTACTTCTGTTGTCCTGGTTTCCCCTATCTGGGAACTGTCTACTCCTCATCCATCCTGCTTTTCTGTTAAATCACTGCACAGCATTCACTGAAAGCAGCAAGCTAAGTGTTAGCATTATTTTCTGACTGAGGCCTCAGGCGGAAACAGAAGTTTCTATAGTATAAGGTAATAGCTTTTGGTGAGTGCTGGTTTTCTTCCCACTGCCTGACAGGAGACCAAGCAGTGGCAAATCATCTCTTTCTATGAGCCTGGAGGTTTTGCCCCTTTGCTGCCCACAGCTGTGGATCCTGGGCAGCTGCCTCCACTGCAATGGTTGTGTGAGTAAGCCTCCCGCCCGCCCCAGAAACAGCCACAATCTCCTCCTTTGTGTGTTTCTAGCTCAGAAACGGCTGATTCATTCTCTGAAGCAGATTAATTACTTCTGCTATTTTAAAAAAAAAAAAAAAGAAATCCTTTAGAGTTGGTCAGCTTCACTTTCAGCTGCTTGTACAATGCAGTAAAGCAAATGTGCTCTGAGCCAGAGCAAAAAAGTTTTCATGAAAAAAGAAACAATAGGTTGCAATATTTACCTGGCACTTCAGCAGTGGGCTCTGTAATTTAGGAATTATTCATGATCTTTTCATGTTCTTGATCTAAATGGCAAGTGGTGCAAATTTCAGCCCACCATGAAGGTGAACTAGGTGAACCTGATACATTTTGTAACCCTTCTGGTTCACATCATACTGATGTGGCACCTGTCTCCTTGACTTGCCTACATCCGATACATCCGAAGCCTGGCTTAGCGGCTCCATTTCTTACTCGGAAAGCTGCTTTCCAGCCTGCTTGGCTCTGTTCACTTGTTTATGCATTGATGGGCTGTAGTTCCACATTTCTGAACAATCTGTCCAATATTCATGAGTTATTTAGCATTTACCCAGTCCTGAGTCTTCTTTTGTAAGCCTACAGATAAATTCCGAGTACTGTTATTTCCATTGCCGGAAATGGTCTGAACCTCCACAACTGTTACCAAGTCCTAAATATGCCTCTATTTATCTAGAAGAACAGTAGAGTGAAGGATTATCACAAAGCTAAACTGATTTACAAGCCGCTAATTCCCAAACCCATGTTCCGGTAACAGTTGTGAGCAAGTGTTGGAGCAAGCCATATGTCAAGAGATGAATCACTTATACAATGATATCCTAATACTAGATGTATATTTATTGGTGATCTATAAGTTCACTATATTAGTGAACTATAGTGATTTTCCTGCTGAAGATCAATGGCAGCTCACTTGACATAAAGCACTGCAGCTCTTTGGACTATGCAAACGTGAGGATATGCCTGAGCAACTGATAATTTTGTAAAGAAACAAACTATATCAACTACTTGTTTCTTAAGTGATTTAAATTATGATGCATGAAAACCTGAAAGAGAATCAAAGTGTTGGTATAAGACATCCTGCATGTGTGTTTGTTCTATGTATAGTTAGGTCATTTTGCCCAGTCATGAGAATTTTCCATCACAAACCTTCAGCTGGTTGAGCCTCATTAAAATCCCTTCACATTAATTCCCAGACTGTTAGAACTGGAAAGATAATATGTGGAAGGACAACTTTAAGTCCTCTCAGAACAGATGGACCAAGTACTGTAGCAAAGTGAAGGGTTAAGCCAGTCAATGTTCTGGGATTACTGGGTTGTAAAATAGGAACTTCAAACTCTTTCACCCAGCAGTAGAGAAAATAGTCTGAAGGCATCTTTGAAGTGGATTAGTTTTGAAATCATGCTAAACCACTCTTCTGCAAGAATTTCTTTTAAACAGCTCAAATACTTAACTTCTTGAATTAGCAGCTGAACAATTTCTCTGGTTACTCCTAGTAATGTTCATATTCAGACAAGCCCTCAGGAAAGTACCTGGCAGTATCTGGGTCTGTTCTCCTTAACGTGTGCGAAAGGTACTTTGCCTGTGCCATTAGGAATCCTGGCTATGGTCAGCCTTATCTGAACAAAAATGTTCAGGATGTTTGCTCTTCGGTTGTTCAGCAGCTGAGATATCAGCCACCATGATTCATCAGCGGCTGAATGGAGAAGCTGATCTCAATAGGAGGGAGTTGTGTTTGCAGCCTGTTCGGAGAACAGCTGGAAAAACCGTGCTTTCGCATGTACCATTCGGGTGTCTCAGTAGCCTTTTTCAGGAGGGTTGTCCAGAAATGTTCATATGGATCTTTGTAACTCTGGTTTAGTGGTTTCTACAACCCTTTCCCTTTGGACCTCGTGTGTCATGATGACTTATAGGGAAGCGCTATTCCCTGACCGAAGGTCTTCATCCTTGTGTAAGTGGAAGAGAGTTTTTGGCTGTGCTGGAGCAGTACGGCTAAAACCTGCACAGGACCTGCCTGCCTCTCTTCCTCTGGCGCAGGGCTCAAAAGGTCTTTTTTCTGCAATTACATCTTCTCACTACTGCAGCTCCCGTGTGTGTGCAAGGAAACAGAATTCAGCCGCCTTGGCAATCTTCATCCTGGCAATTCCTAAGTGGTTCCCCTGCAGCCTTAGCAAGGGTATAATATATGTATGCAGGATAAATAAACTGAATAAATATCAGGCTCTTTACTCAGCCTGTGCTTAGGAGTACATAGAACCTTTACAAACCTGTGCATGGGTCTGTGCCCTTTGCTCTGGGTAGAATTGCTGGTGCACTTTGGGCTTCTGGCAAAAAAAATTTGTCATCACCTGCCCAAATGGTTTAATCTCCTTGGCTGGAAGCACCCTCCCAAAACCAGGATTTTTTTTGTTGCAAGTGCTTCCTACCAATAGAGCAGTAGAGCAGATTTTTTTGATGTTTAATGCAGATAAATCCCATTAATTAAAAAGTTCCCAGTGCATTTCTCCTTATAGCATCATCTGAAGTGAATGTATTCAGCAGAAAAGCAGTTGGAGATGTATTCTGTGACAAGAGGGCTGGAGGGAAGTCAAGTCTCCAGGAAGGGTAGAGAAATTCAGTAAGCAGTCAGCTTTGCAGCTCTCATCTTGCTCCTACAACTTCTCAAGGATGCTCTGATGTCTCTGCTTCCCAAGCAAGGAGCCAACAGGCTACTTTCAGCCTGTTTTCTCAGTGTCTGCAGTAGGTCAGTGCTGGCTCACATTATCTGCTCCTGAGCAGCTCTTATGGTGTCTCCTACTGTCTTCATGGCACAGTGTCATGCTGCAAGGGCCAGACACCTTCCCTTCCATAGGGCTTTCCCCCTAAATTTGTATGTCTTTTCATGGCCAAACTCTCTTCAGTGCCCTTTCAGCACTTTTTTTCACAGTGGTGCTTCTGGTTGCTTAACACAGAGTTCAGTTCTTAGGTGAATTAAGAGAGTTCTTGAATTATCCAGTTTTGTTTCTGATACCCTAATTTTTCCCCTATAAACATGTGGTTGTCTTCACTGACTCCGTAGGAGCCACTGTACCCAAAAAGTCAGTCACAGTGATGCAGAGGTGAATATTACGTCTGTAGTTCTTAATAGTGGCTGTGCTGATGTTTAGTAATTAAGTATCAGATGATACTAGGCATTTTAGGCAGGATCACCTTAAAAGAGCCTTTGCAGCAGACCTTTGGCTGACATCTCTCCCTGCCAGCCAGAAATGAGCTGGGTGTCTCCTTTCCAAAATCCTTGACACAACTTACAAGAAAAGCCACCAGCACAGGAGCTGATTTGTCACATAAATGCAGAGCAGCTAGAAGACACTGATTGCTGTAATTAGGAATAATCTAATTCCTAAGAGAAAATGGGGTGTATTTATTTCTGTTTAATTGGTTTCCTGCACTTTGTGGACCTCCTATGTGGGCAAGGGAGCCACTACACTGCGATCCAGGGGCAGCAGAGCAATACTGGAGCTGTAGAGGGCCTCAGCTCTTTATCTAAACTCTCAGTTTGTTATCGAATCTGTCTGATTTTGCTGTAATTACTATCCAGAGCCCCACCAAATAATCTACCAGAAAAACGGGGTAAAATGGGACTGATTTTCTGGGGGAAAATTGTTAGCACTCTCTCTGAGCAACGTGAAAGCAAAGTTGATGCAACAGAAGCCCAGACATGAGGAGATGGATCCATAAAATGATTTATGTCCTTAACACCCATAATCCTTGTGGTCTGGGGGCAAAGCTTGGCTCCCCAAGACAGTACTCAGCTCTCGTGGGACATAAACCTTTGGACTCCCCACCTGCACCCCTCTCCAAGCACATCAGCACAAGGCTGCTGCTGCTTCCTCCAGAGGAAAAGGAGGCCAGGTGTACTGAGGAAACCCTTGTTCCCCAGGCACTGGCCAAAGCATTCACTCAGGGACACAACCCCATAGGTGGACTCTTTCTGGTTGTGCCATGAAAAGCAAATGCCTTTGCTAGGGCCAGGTTACAGACAATTGGGTCGATGGACCTTGGCCCGGGGCTGAGCTCAGCATAGTGCAGAAGCATCTCCCTGTCCATGAGCTGCTCCAGGATGGGCTGGCATTAAGAGTGTACAGCCAGGCACAGGCAGCTGCCTGCAGCAGCCACACAAGGCTGCCAGCTCCTGGAAGCAGCTCAAGTGATGCACAAGCTGGGAACAGGAGCTGGGATCTAAACCCCCTCATTTTTCTTAGCTACTGCCCACTGCTGCTGCTGTTCGTGTGCCATGGCACCAAGAGAGGGACACTGCAGCCCTAATACTGGGTTTTCTGCTTTCTAGACCAGTTTTTCTGCTTCTGCTTAGTTTTTTCTGTGGGAGATGATGCAGCCTTTCTAAGAACACAGACATTTCTGGCATATCTCACAGGTCCAGGCTTCAGATGAAACCTGATGCGAGCTGATATCCCTTTAAATTTCTTCAGTGGTTTCAACGACAGGAATTTGCAACGTCAATAAACCTTTCTTTGCAGGATTATTTTTTTTTTCTATGAACTTTTTATTTTTTCCCTAAAACGGGCTGTGAGCCCCATCCTGCTCCCAAGAACCAGATTAGCAACTAATCTTTTGAGGACTTGGGGATTACTCTTCAGGAATGCATGTAAGGTAAAGTGACATTCACTTGCTGCTGTAAAACCCATCATGGGGTAGCATTTGTCTTGGATTGTATAACCACGCCCTCAGAGTGCTTCCTATAGCAGGATGAGGAACAGTGCAGTCATTTCCCTGGACGTTGAATTGTTATGTCAAACTGCCTTAATTAGAAACAACAGAGGCAAGTTTGTCTCAAATTAGGCTAGCTGAATTTGGACCAAAGGGCAGACAGATCAGTGTATTTCTGATATTGGTGAAGCTGTGCTTGTGTATACAAGGGTTGAGTTTCCCCACTAAGGCAGGAAGACTCATGCTGTGGGCTCCAACTTTTAATCTAGGGAGTTCAAGTCACGATAGAGACCTCACAGAGTATGAAAAAAAAAACCAACCCAGCATTTGAAGTCTAATCACAACCCTGAGCCAGGCAGGAGGTCTCTTCTAAAATGGGCCACACTGAAATATTCACAGTAATAACTGGCTTTCAGTTAACACCTCTCAAGAGGCTAAATGGATGCCTTTTACAGCTGTAGCTCACAAACTCATTTCCCAGTGAAATCTCAACCAGAAAGGCACAGAGACCTTTTCTGTTAAAAACATCTTTTAACATCTTCAGAGCCTGCTCAGGCCATAGAAGTTGGGCTTGGACTGAAGATCAGCAGGACCTTAGGGGTGCTCTGGTGAGAGCAGGATTCCTGTCATTGAGCCACTACCCAGGGGTACACTGCCTGAGCTTCCAAACTTTGCTGTGCCACCCCTTTCCTAGCTGCCCATCCTGGGGTGGCCATCCTTGGGTCAAACACCCTCATTACTTTAAGCTGTCCTGGCTCTCCCAGAATTTCAAAGACCTCTGAGATTTTGCAGTGTTTAAAGCTCCAAGGCCACAAAGCCAGAAACCCCCATGCCACCTGCCACCACTGTGCTCTCTTCTCTTCTCTTCTCTTCTCTTCTCTTCTCTTCTCTTCTCTTCTCTTCTCTTCTCTTCTCTTCTCTTCTCTT
>JANHFX010016919.1:0-14416 GCA_027560015.1 Chloroceryle amazona | reverse complement strand
AGAAAAGAAAAGAAAAGAAAAGAAAAGAAAAGAAAAGAAAAGAAAAGAAAAGAAAAGAAAAGAAAAGAAAAAAGAAAGGAGGACCAACAACAACAAAACCCCCAAACAAAATACACAAAACCCAAAACCAACCAACCAAAATAAAAACCTCTACAAACCCACAAAACCAGCCTTGAAAAAAACCCCTCTTTAATTCGAGCCAAGGCCCTTAAACCAACCATCCTGTGCCAGCCCATGCAGTGAGGGAGCTGGAGGGTGTCAGCACTAATCACCTGCCCCTATTTTCTGAGGGTAAATTCAGCCTGTGTCTCAGAGCTGGGGAGAAGAGGCTCTGGAGTCCCCGGAGGAATTGGATTGTAATTCTGATGTGATGGCATCAGCTAATTAGCAGCTCTGACAAACCTGACCTCCAGCCCATCTCTGGATTTCTCTCCAATTACGGTTAAGAGTGAAACCTGCAATAAGGGGAGGTGAGGTGGGGGAGTTGTCCATAGTTATCGAAGGTTACACAGCCGCAAAGAATAAAAATGACTGCAGTACTTAATGACCCTCCTGTTTAATTCTGACAAACAGGAGCATTAACATTCTGCAAACAGGGACAAATTAACGTGGAGGGTACTAAGCAGAGACAAGCCCCAAAGCCCCTTCTCCAGTCCTTTGCACAGAGCTAAATTTTAACATTATCGACATAAGGGACTTGGCAGCCTTTGAACATGATTACTCCTTTACATATGTGTGTGGCTATAAATGTATCATTTCCTTGAGGTTCTGCTTTATTAAAATTCTTAACTACAGAGGTTTTCTTGCCGCGCTTTTTTTCTCGTACATATCATTCAAAACAGCAAATACTGTTTACCACAAAAAGAATAATCACTTACATGCCAAAGGCAGAAAACACTTTAATTACTGCTGTCCTCAAAAGAGTTTTCTCCTATGCTCAGAAAGTTTGGGTGTGTTTTTTACCCTTCGGTGGCATTGGAAAAGTCTCCCAGTGAAACCCACATAGTCTGTTTTTCACTGAAATCACAGCACTTCCCAACTGCTGTGAAATGACACTATTTTACAAACGCCGTAAAATCACACAGGATTTTACAAACACCATAAATGTGGCCACACAAAGAGTGAAAAATGGTTCAAAGTGTGCTTCCATCCCTCCCAAATAACTGTGACACCCCTGTCACAGTACAAAGCTTTGGAACAGCTCTATTGCCACACATAGCAATGTAAAGTGCAGATGATGACACCAAAAAATGCTCAGTGCTGACACTTAAAAGAGCAGCTGTAAAAAACAGCAGTCCATGATAAAAAGCGTGGCATCAGCCATTGACTTTATGCAAAATATTTTTTACTGTACAAGCATACTGGGCTGCAAAATATAGCTAATAAAATAAGTGATTTGCCTGCCCACAGCTTCCAGAATCACTCAGTCTCCAGTAGGCACAGTTCCCTAGGGGTGATGGAAAGTATTTTCTAGCAGCAGACAAGAAACTCTTGATGAATTTTTTTTCTCTTTTTCTGGCAGCGAAGAGCCACCCTTGGAAATCTGATTTTAACTCACTAAACTCATTACAAGTTCCCGCTGTAAAAAAAAAAATTAAAAGCAGGATTTCAGGTGCTAAATAAATCAAATAGATTACATCTCCCAGGGATAGGACCTGTCCCTCTATCTCCAAAACACCCAAATGGCTTGCCGACATTTTTATGCAGCATGGACCACAGGCACCAGTCATGCTAAATGTCACCTCCCAGTAAGGTGGCATGACAGTCGAGGTGTGATTCATTTTGGCCAATGCAAAGCAATAACCTGGCAAGACACAAGCCAGAGTCAGCCTGAGAGCTGCTTAGGTCCAGGAGCTGCACCTGAGTGAAGGTTTCCTGCCCTTGGTTCAGGCCACCGATTTCAAGATCTGTGTGCCAGTAAAGAACAACTTGAAAAAACACCAGGAAGGTCAAGCAGGCTTCAGTTTCTCTGCTGACAGGGTCGAGTTTCACTGTCTAAACACAGTGCAGGTGGAAAGCCTTCTGGTGGTGTCCAGAACACACTAATTCTGAACAGAAACCAAAGTACTTTTTTTTTTCTTTGGCTGGTCCAAAAATGGATCTTGTTTCTCAGCCCCTAGGCTGGTGACCCACATCATGCTCACAAGGTGACGATTCAGAAGAAATCATTTTGATAACCTTAGGAAAGGGAGAGTTCCTTCAGAAATCACAGAATCATAGAACGGCAGGGGTTGGAAGGGATCTCTGGAGATCATCGAGTCCAATCCCCCTGACAGAGCAGGGTCACCCAGGGCAGCCCACACAGGAACAGATCCAGGTGGGTCCTGAAAGTCTCCAGAGATGGAGACTCCACAGCCCCCCTTAGGCAGCCTGTTCCAGGCTCTGTCACTCTCACAGTGAAGAAGTTTTTCCTCATATTGAGGTGGAACCTCCTGTGTTTCACCTTCCTACCATTACCTCTCATCCTATCCCAGGGCACAGCTGAGAAGAGCCTGGCCCCTTCTAGTTAACATCCACTCTGCAGAGATTTGTAAACATTCATAAGATCCCCAAAGAGATTAGTAGACAGTGTTACAAGGTTATGAGTTACTCTGCCTTCACTAAAAGGAGGAACTGGTTCTAGAAGTTTATTAATGTCTTAGGAGGTTTGCTTTCCTATTTCATAGGACATCATCCCCCTGTTCACAGAAGCCTTTCACCAGAAAGCCAAGCTCCAGGCTGAGAGAGTGGCAGGCATGTTGGGAAGAGTTTCCCCCCACCAGCTCTTTCCTACAGACAGACAGCCCACATTCATCAAGAACATCAACCACATACACAAACTTGGAAGCTTTTTACTCAATTTGAATGCCAGGTTCCCTCCCCAGTGATCTCACTCTGGTACCACTACGTGGGCAATGATCCTTGTAAATGAGGCACAGCTTCTGCCAAGCACCTCCTGGTCTCCCCAGACACATGCAGCACATTGCCTGTGGCCCACCACTGCCGGGTAGTGCCCTCTGTGCCTTCTCACACAGCACTGCTTCAGCTCAGCCTCTGTCCACAGAGAGCTGCCTCACCTAGGAAAATAACTGAAGTACCTGAAACCCACCGAGGTGCTTTCAGAGTTTCCTACAAAGACTCTTGGAATTGCCCGGCTGTAAAATGACCTCTGACATTTCAGGCAGAGTCTCCTGGATGCTCTGAGGAATTAGCACAGAACAAGACAACAACGAAGCAAGTATATGGCTTGAGAAATCTAAGCAAAACCAAAGCAATGTTCTTTCTGGATGGTTTGTCTCAGCCAGACTCCATTTTGTCTCTTGGGGGTTTCTTTGTTGGTTGGTTTGTTTTTTTTTCCTCCCCTTGTTTTAAAATGCCGACACATTGACGGATGTTTCCCGTATATTTCCATCCTATGGTGTATTAAATCTTGCTGCTGAAGCAGTTACTAATCCTTTCAAGGGATTATTTCTTTCGTTGTTACACCTGGGCCATCAAGAAATCTGAGGGGAGAAAGCAACGTTCTCCACTAGCTCTGTGATTAAAATGATTTATCTTGTTACATCTTGCAACATCACAATGAGAGGAATGCCACCACCCTGTGTGAATTCTAGCTCCTGCACAAGACTCTGCTAATGGCTTCTTTTCCCCAAGCAAGAATGGCTTCAAAACCCCAGAGTTTTCTTCTGAGGTTAGAAAAATACCCAATGCTCAAAGCCAAACTCAGATGGAAGCAACACATTAGGTAAGAACTATACTAAAACCTCAAAGCAGCCTTGTTCTCCCTTATTAGCCGGGCAGTGTAAAGGCAGTGCCTGGGCTGGTGACAGCAGGAATGCGTTCACTAACCCAGGGCATCGCAGCTGCCTTCCTGCTGCTGAGCTCTGCAACTGCAGGCAGGTCGCACACCCAGAATCAGTGCTGCTTCAGTACTATGGTTTAACCTAAGCATTGCTCCTTTTATACTAGTATAGACTAAAGGTTTATCTTACTTTTTGACATCTTTTTTTTTTTTCTTTGTGACAAAATTCAACTAAACCACTCAATATCTTTAAAACTTTCTCTAAGCAATCATTGCACGGCCCACAACGGTGGCAGTTCTCACAGGTTAGTCAAAAACACCCTTGGAGAAATAAAAGAAAACAATGGCCTTCCGAGTGTTGGAGTTTTCCTTGGCAGAATAAAGAATTTATTATGCGTTGTTCCGTATCTTGAGTTTCCTGCCATCTGAAGGGTCACTCACACTGGTATTTGCCCCTCAGTGGAAGCAGAAATTGTGTGCAATGCATCTGTGTTTCCTCACACGCCAAGAAACATGTGCCGTACACAGACTGGCACAGAGTAACCCTGTCTCTAAATAGCTGCTGTTCCTAAACATCTTAGCTGGTGAGGCAGGATACTTATAGGGGACTAGCAGCCACTGGGGAGCTTTGGTGCAAAGTCCCGCACTCTGAGCACCACCAGGAACAGCCTTATGTGCGATACACACCCCACCAGTCCTTGCTTTTACACTTCCCTGAGCAGCACCACTATGAAGCTGTGACTACCTTAGAGCCTTGCTTTCCTTCTGTCATGTTTTGCCATATCCCTCTGGTAAAAAGGGTAGACACACAGATCAGTGTGTAGAGATGGACAGCTACTTGCCACACTGCTTCCCCAGGAAGTGTCTGCTCCTTTATCAGACAGCACTACCCTGCCCTGCCCATGAGATGAAAATATGGGCAGGGAGCTCATTTCATCAACTTGCTCGTTGCACAAGCTTTACTACCTGGGACCAACTCAGAAGGATCTCATCTCTCTCTTAGCCCAGTCAGGACAGTAGGTGCTAATTAGAAAGTGCAATTTAGCAATGACCTGCACATGCCCCATACTCTGTGTAGAGTTGCACTGACTGCTCCTCAGCAGTGCCAAAGTATCGGGAATATAAAGGTTGCAAAATATAAATAATGTGGATTTCCAGAGGCTGAGCCGGACAGAGTGCCTGGCATCCATGCCCTGCTCTTGCAGGTAAGTGCCTTCCAAACCCCCTAAGCAACACCAACCTATTAACAGGCTCAAGAAGGTCAGTTAGCTCCACAGACTGGAGATGGGTATCTGACTGACCAGGCAGACCAGCAGCCTTTGCATTTCTATTTTTTCAGCAGCCACCTGATACGTGACCCCAGTCCTGCCCTGCACACATGGGATGGGAGCAGAGAGACCTTCCTGCTCTCTGTAGCATCCAGTTGAGTCAACTAGCAGGAATTAGGCACCTGACAAGCTTAACTCATTTACAATTATACAATGGTTCTAACAGTGCTGGATTTCCAAGACATTATGTGAGGGAGGTGACAAACCAGTCGGAGTGTTGGCAGGGCTGAAATGGAGCATGCAGCCAAATAAGGAAAAATAAGGTGGCCCATAAATAGTGTAAGTCTCAAGTGCCTCAACAGGAATCACTGCTATACAACTTCAGGGATAAGTGAGAAACATCACCACACTTATAATGTCCTTTCCAGACCGAGGAATATAGCTGGAGAAGCTGATCAATTTTTCCAACTTCTGCTTCTGCCTCTGTAAAATTAGAAAAGCCTTCTTGTCTTCTTTAATGAAGAAAGGGGAGATTTATTTCAGTTCCCTAAGAAGCAGCCCTGTACATCCTTAGCATCCGCTGTAAGCGTGCTGTTATTTGCATTCATCTACCTGCTATTTTTAAAGTATTGACATACCAAGATTCCCAGGGGTGTTGTGTATGGAACTTAACCTCCTATGTTAGATACAACTTCAGGCTCCCTCAGGAGGTCTTGCAAAGACACGGGCTCCATTTTAGTTGCTCTAAACCAGCCCACACAGAATCTTTCTGCTTGCAGCAGAAGCTAATTTTTGTAGTCCAGACTGACCCATTGCAAACTGCTCCCTTGGGAATCCACCGCAAAGAGCCTCATGTATGAGGGAATGAGAAACCTGCTCTCTATGCTTTCTTGCTTTCTCCTTGCCACTGTGTTCTCCCACTGTATCTGACATCTGCCAGGCTAGGAATTAAAGCCCCCACAACCCTTACAACGATGTCCATAGCACCAGTGTGCACCACCAGTCTTGCAGGTTCTGCTGTCCATGGTGATAGGAGCTCCTGATGAGCTGGTAAGGTCTGATCTCTTGTGCTGTCAACAGTTTGCTCACTGGCTCATGATGTCCTGGGGGACAACAAGGATGTGGATAAAATGCTGCAACCTATTGTGAATCTGCTTGAGTCAGTGCTAAATTTGCTCTATAAACATTTGCCCTGAGTGCGTGAGCTATTGTGCATGTGGTACTTCTTCTTGTCTGTTTATGAAGCTGCAGGAACTGTTTTGTCCCAGTTGCCTCCCGCAGTAGTGCTTTACAGAGTGGAGCTGTTCCCCCGGGGAAATGAAGCTACCTGGAGATCCCGAGAGGATCCAGATTGTAGATGGCTTTGCTTGTTTTCTTCTCCCAAGGTACAGTCTCAGGGCATCTGAGTGCACTGAGAAATCTTACAGCCAGCTGGAAGATTTTACTGAAGAAAGGTAGAGGCATATATGAGAAAAAGAGAGCACAACCACAGGTAGATAATTAATGTCAGGAAGCAAGTAGTTATGAAGTCAATCAGATCCTTGATGAATACAGGGCCAGGCTCTCTGTTGCTCTGCAAGGCCACAGTTCTGTTGGTACCAGCACAGTTCAGTTTGCTCATGCCCCTGAAAACTGGGCTTAGAAAATTGGCCTCAGAAAACTGCTCTTCCCATAAAACTGTCCTGTCTAGATTTACCCTGCTGCACCAAGAGCCCAACCCACCAACCTCCTATCCCAGGCAGGCATTGATTCGTGGTCTGTGTGTTTCTCAGCTGATGATCCTTTCCAAACAAAGTCCAGAGGCGCTCCAGATGGGAGCACTGGCATGCAAAGAGGGAGGGACCAAAGCCCTCCTGGCAGCTGAAATGCTGACTTGCCCTGCCTCGGAAGGAACTGGCCTTGCAAGCTTATTTTGTGCCTAGCACCATTTCTCTGCAGACAAGACTGCATAAACTCGCAGGAGAGGTCTCTGGTGGGTGCAGTGTGGGGGGAAATCCACAGAGATGTCTTTTTTTCTTCAGACAGAAACCCTGTGTGTACTTTCCATGACCTGTCCTTGAGGAAACTACTGGGCAAAGGAAAAACAATTTGCAGTAGGAGTTATTAGGGCTAAAGGAAGAAAGTAACAGCACAGAGCATAAGGAAGAAACAGGAAAGACAGAGGGAGTGAAGCGGGCAAAAGAAAGAAAAACTGCTGATGTGCCAACTGCTTGCAGAACAAAACCTTTCTGATGTGTTTCCAGAGAAACCCAAAAAGGACAGCTTGGCCACATGAGAAAACCCTCACCTACTCCCAGCCTCCCCCAGGCAGACCGGGGATGCCATCCTTCCTCTCCCCAGTGGAATGTTTCAACACCTTTCTGAGCCGCTGCCTGGCCACTGTGTCCTCTAAACACCACCCCCAGCAGCCCGTCAGAAAGCTGCTCTGGGCAGCTCACTCCCCATCACAGTCTTAGTGCAGAGGACAACGCAGGAAACTGCAATGCATTTGTATGCTCGGAAAGACTAATTGGATGTTTGCTAGAGGATTCGCTGTTTGGCTGCCTGCTTCAGCAGAGCAGGCATTCCAGGGTATGGAAGCATCACAACAACAGAATGTCAGGCAGTCTCAACAACAGCATAGGCAGTTTAGGTAAGTTTTATGCACGCTATCATGACAGGGAACCTCTGAAATTCTCAGGAAAAACACAAGTCTCGAGGAAGTGGCACTATTTTTCCAGATATGCCAGTAACTGGGGAACCTTTGGAAGGACGGTCTTGATTCTCTGTAAGTAGTTTGGATTGCCAAGGTTAATTATGTTAAAAAGTGTCAAGGCACAAGAAATGCTGAAGGTTTTGGGTTGCAGGTTTTGTAGCTATCTCCTTTCTGATAGCCTGCTGAGAAACATGAAGAAAGGCAAGTCCTTTTTCATTGAGAGAAAGTCCTCTGTTTATTAGTACCTCTCACACCTTCTAGTAATTTCTTAAAAAAAAAATAAAATAATTACGACATGAAGCATAGGGCAAAGTTATCTTCTTATCCAGTGAGCAACCTTATAACTTATCATCTGCCTCCATCATTAGGGTAAAGTTCAGATGGGATGTTAGGTAATGCAGCAGCAGAAGCAGAGCTAGCAATGGCTGTGGGGTTCCTACGTCATTCCTGTCTCAGTGCTTTGGGCTGGCACCGCATGACACAAGGGACCCGAAGTTTAGAGTCAGCTCACTGATGTACTTCATGGGATTTCTGAGGCCTAGGTTTTAGTTGCTTTCATTCTTAAACCAACAGGTAACAAAGGCACAAGAAGACAGGCTCGATCTCTCAAGGACAGAGCAGGTATTTTAGGCTTTGGCATGGTGAAGATGTTCAGCAAAGCTGTTGCCCAACTTAGAATGGCTCCGTGCAGTAAGCAGGAATTGCTAGAAAGTGCTACCAACTAGAAATGGCCTAATCTGCAATATAAGCAATATCCAGACAAGCATTTTAATGGTAATACCATCTCAGTCTACTTGGAGCGGCACTAGGTGCCAGTGTAAACAGTGCCCAGGCCGGCTTGCTCTACCCATTTCCCTCCAGGTAATGTCAGTAGCCTCCATCTGTGATGTACTGTCTGGGTTATGCTTCAAGCTGATTCTCTCTCCATGGAGCTGGAGGGACACCATACAGAAATATGGAGTCTTGGTTTATATGCAGTGACCATTTCTTCCAGTCCTCACTACTCAGTCATCGCTGCCACCCCTCTGAATAACCTGACTATAGAAAGTTGCTTAAAAAGTAATAAAAGTGAACAAGCTATGAACTCAAAACTCCAAACAGAGCAGCTGAGAACAGTTCTGGGCTTTTGTTACTGGTGCCATGTCAACAGGGGACTTGCTGTTTGTCACAGGAAACTGCCAGGAAACGTATTTAGATGCTGAACTTCTGAACTTCTCCTTTCACCTGTGTTTGAACCCTGCTAAATGATTTTACAACTATTATTGCTTTATAACCCCTGACTGTAAATTCTTCCATTAGATTTTATTACTTAAGGATAAAAATGTGTGCCTGGGGTTTGTATTTATATTTAATAACATGTGTATGCACTCACACACAAAGTGGCTGACAGATAAGATAGAAGGGACAAACGGCGGTTTGCATCTGAGAACTCCCTTGCTGGGAGCCCATGTCAGGGCTGCAGCGGGGAGATCTGAGACATCCAACCACTAGTCACCTCCCCAAAAGGCTCTTGAGACCAGGACTGCTTTGTGGGAGGAAATACCAGTTTTGCCAGCCTCAAGTAATACAAAATTTATGAATCTGGACCTATAAAATCTCTGGAATGTTTAGGAGTAGCATTTGAAACATGAATCCCTTCTGGTTTTCTCTTTTCTGAGGCTGCAGGGCTAACAATTTCAGGCTTTCCTCCATCATCTAGGCTAGGCTGTCTTCATCTTTAACAAAGCCTGAGATGATGTAATAACAGCAGGACTCAAAGGACTGGGGCTTTATGAGGAAAAAAAACAAAACAAAATAACCATTGCTAAACAACTGGGATAAAAACAATGGGAATCGACATAACCAGATCCTCAGTGCATGTTTCTTCTACATGTACTCACTATCTCCCATGTGATGAACTTTGGAGGGACAAAGCTGTTTCCCTTCTTTCTTTATTCCAGCTCATTTTCTTGTGGATTCTTTCCAATTAGAAATATCAAGAGAAGGTGAATTTTTCTAGCAGGCACTGGCTAAGGAATCCTCAGAGTGCTAAAGTCTGAGTGAGAATTTTCTTTCCCCTCACTCTATCACTTGGCAGGGAGTCAAAATTTTGCAGAATACGGATGGAAGCCCCAAGCAGAAAGGGAAGGTGGGTGCCTGGAGCAAACCACGGTGTAACAGCAGCAGACAAACAAGCAAGGTGTGCAAGGAAAACACAAGAGATGGACAGCCCGAGAGGCAGACAGCCAGATGCACCACAGGTTTAGCCTTTGCTCATCTGACAGTGATTTTGCTACTGCTGACACAGGGCTAGTTTTGCCTCAGGACAGCTTGACATCTTTCAAAGGCCTCTGCTTTCTCTCTTTAGAAAGACACCTGCAGGAGCTCTAGCTAAAAATACCCACTTCCACTGAATGAGGACCGACTGTCCTCCAAAGTCTCAAAGAGCTCACTTGGGAGGGAGGTCTAAAGCACAGAGAAGCTCAGCTTCAGCCTGAGAGATAGGTAGCTGTGAAGAGAGGGGGGGAAGGAGGATTTCTGCCCTTCCCAGAATAGTTCTCTCACTTCTGCCAACACTTCTCTAAGATGAAATCAGGTTGAACATATGAAAAGGTTTAAAAGAGAAGAGAAACTCCAAGAGAGTAGGGAAGCTCCAATATGCACTAGACAAACAAAAAGACTTAAGAAAGGACAGGAGTCTGGATGGACACAAAGTTTGGAGAGTGCTTCAGGGTATTTCAAATCCACCAGCACAGCTGCTGTTTCAGATGATACAGAACTTGTATTTCACAGTTTGCTCCCTGGTTCTCCACCTCATCCGTCTCTATTACTCAATTGTTCCAAGTAAAACTCCAAAGGTTTTGCTCTGCAAAATGAAGAATTGGTTTGCAAGATCCCAAAAGACGAGAAATGTGCATTGATGGCATTTTTTAAATGGTTTTATCACTCTGCTTTAACAAAGTTTAAGGCAATTAACTCCCTAAGAGCCTCAGGTGGCTGATTTCCTGATTACTCAGCCAGAGGGAATGTCATTGTAACTGTAGCAATTAATTAATTAACTCACACCAATTGATTGGAAGAGTCACTCCATTATAAAGCCCTTGCTTCAGTCTCTTGTCACTTTTCTGACACTGCTGGGAGTTTTTTTAAGGATTTCCTGAGGTTTTATTTCAGCTCAAAGGCAGACTCGGTTAACAGTCAAAGCAATATGTCAACTTTTTCCTTGCCTGAGAATGAAAAAGGCCCAGGCACACATATCAGGTAAGCACCAAGTGTGCTCAATTAATGGGACTAAATGCTTAGAAACCAGGAAAAGCCAAGCATGGGGCTGAGTGTCCAGCTGCGATCGATTGTACTGGCCCCTGATTTCTCACCATCAGATAGCAGCACGGGGAGTACAGTGATGGCATTGCTGTCAGATTCTGTTCTGCTCCTGGAGGCATCGCCTCCTGTAGCCACTGATTTCATCTGAGATGGCAGGGTAGAGAAACAGACCTCGCCATCTGCCGCTGGGGAGGTCTGGGAAGCGTGGGGAGACCAGCCAGTCAAACGTGCCAGTCTGGGCAGTGAGGATATCAGTTTTCCCTAAAGGATCAGCAGAAGGAAGGGGCTTTTGTCTTCAAACTCCTTGCTCCCCTCCACTGAGCTCTGGTAGCATTTACTTTCTCTGGGAAGTTATCTGAGATGCACAGGCACTCATCTCCTGCCAAGAAAGAGCTGTGTCAGGACTGCGTGCCATAATTTCTCTCTTTGTTCCTTTCTCATTCTGATGGTGGATTTCAACTCTTTGGGCTTTTCTCCAGCTGCTGTCAGATTTCTTTGGTTTATAAACAGATTTCTTTGTTTGGTTGTGGGGTTTTTTTTTTGTTGTTGATTGTTTTTTTTCCCCTACAGAAAAGGACAGTGAAGGAAGCATAGGCAGCAGGGGTCTCCAGCCCTGATACACACACTGTCCCAGGGACACAACCACGTTGCCAAGCTGAGATGTCTCCAGGCTGGGCAAGGAGCAGCAGTGACAAAAACATGGTGCACTTCCCCTGGCTTTCAGTTGGGGCTGGATTTTTTTTTTTTGCAAGCACGAAGCCAAAAATTTTTCCCCTACACTTTCTTCAGACAAATGTACTTTGCTTGTGGGTGGCATGACTGGAGAACCCATGCAGTCCTGCAGCTCCTATTCTTCATCTGGCAGCTGGAGTCTACCTCAGCATCAGGCAGCACTACAGGCAAACTGTGCAATCACTGCTTGCTTCTTCACTTCACATCCACACAGACTCAAGCTTTGCTTGCACCCCCAGACCCTCCTGCTGACAGTGAGACACAGACAGGGTTCATCACATTCCTGTTGAGGCAATATCCTCCTGCAGTCACCACATTCTCTGCAGTGACCCTGCTATGACAAGGTCCCACAAGCTATCCCAACACTGCACATGGGTCCAAGACCGAGTGGGATGAAGCTGTAATGCCGACAGTGTCTATGATGCCGAGAACTGCCTGCTCTCCTTCACAGACCACGTGTCCTGCACCAAACATCCTTAACAGTGCTGGTTATTGCCCTCTAAGCTTGCTCACTTCATTCATTTCTCCAGCCATGAAACATGGTGGTACATAGCGTATTACTGCAAGGCACACTAAGGATCTTCCCACAGGTCTCACTGTGGCTCACAGTCCAGAAGTGATGGCATTCAGACTGGACAAGGCTTGTCCAGTGCTCCATGAGGTCGTGTCTGGTTGGAGTTTCTCCTCACAACCCCAGCTATTCATCTTCATCCCCTCTCTACCATCCCTGGTGACTTTGGGAGGGAAGTCAGAGGCCCACATTCCAGGGTATGAATCTTCCTTAAGCACTCTGCAAAGCCAAACTGAGGAGGGCCCCTAAAAGCTCCTGGGAATCGTGGCCCTGCCTTTTCAGGCAAATGACAGCAACTCTCCTCCCTAAGTCAAGAGAGTGACAAGCTGGCTTAGACATGAGAGCAGAAATTCTGTGCGAGTTCTCTTCTTGGCATGCGTGGATGTGCCTGGTATGTCTTTGGGGAAGTCATTGAGGTCACATTCGGATTTGGGGGTGGGTACTCTTCCTTAGAGACATGGCCCTGCAGGCCAGGAGCCACAGCAGAGCACACTGCAGCTCCTCTTCAGTCCAGGGCTCCCCACCATTTGGAACCACCTGCACTGAGGAGGCTATCTGTACATTCAGGGTCTCACCCCAAATTAAAGGGGGATGCCTAATGATGTCAGCCCCAGACTTTGCACAGAGTAGTTGTGATGGGTCCTCCACGATGCTACAGCTGTGGCAGCAGTGATTCACAGCAGGGTTCAATCCAGACTGCTGCACTGCTGTCCTGTGAAACTGTGTTCAGCTGCTTGAATCTTTTCCTGCAGACAGCACCAGGGACTAATTAATCTTTTTAAATGTACTATGTCCGTGACTGGTGAGCTCCTTACTCATGACTGAATCAGTCCTGAGAGGTGCATAGAAGTCTCTGACAGTCTCTGCTGCTGTCTCATGAGAGAAGCATCAGGCACTACTTGAGGTTGCACTGACTATTGCTCCTGGTGGTCACTGCTCCACAAGCCAGTTGAAGCTTTGCCCCAATTCCCTCCTTCCTCAGTTGCCTGAACAGTCATTAGGTGTCCAGATTGGCCAGTTTGCATTTTCATGCCTATTCCTAGTAAAAAGACCAAGGCTGCATGAGCAAAGGTGACCCGGAGTACAGGTAGAGCGGATAGTACAGTGATAGTCACGCTGCCTCGGTGACGTGAATGACTTGAAATAACGTCAGCTGGGAATTCCCATCTCTGACAGTGACCTGTTGTGTCCTTGGACATAAGTGTCTTTATTTTCCTTGGCATGGTTTGTGGCTTTTCGCCTCAAGTTCATGCTTTGTCTCTTTTAACCTCAAGCTCTTTAAGGTGAGGACTACCTCCAGCTTCAGGCTTGTAAAGCTCTTAATGCAACTTGATCTCACCCAAAAGCCTCCTAGCACTCTAATTAAGTAATAAGAACAATCTATTCACGGAGCTGTGTAAACATTAATCATTTTTCTCTGTCCTTGACAGAAGAAAGGTTGCCAGTGGAGGGTTACACTGCCCACTTTGAAGTAGGGTTATATTTCAGGGTGCTATCACTATACTTAATCAGTTCTTCACTACCAAAAAAAAAAAGAGTGTCCCTCTACTCCCCTCTTGTGAAACCCCACCTGGAATGATGCATTCGGCTCTTGGGCCCCCAACAGAAGAAACACATGGGCCTGTTGGATTGGGTCCAGAGGAGGGCCACGAAGATGATCAGAGGGCTGAAGCACCTCTCTCACCTTTGAAGACAGGCTGAGAAAGTTGAGGTTGTTCAGCCTAGAGAAGAGAAAGTTCCAGAGAGACCTTATAGCAGCCTTTCAGTATCTAAAGGAGGCCTACAGGAAAGATGGAGAGGGACTTTTTACAAGGACTTGTAGTAACAGGACAAGGGGTAATGGCTTTAAATGGCAAGAGGGTCAATTTAGATCAGATGTAAGGAAAAAGCTCTTCACTGCGAGGGTGGTGAGGCGCTGGAACAGGTTGCCCAGCAAGGTTGTCGATGCCCCATCCCTGGAAGAGTTCAAGGCCAGGTTGGACGGGGCTTTGAGCAACCTGCTCTAGTGGGAGGTGTCCCTGCCCATGGCAGGGGGGTTGGAACGAGATGATCTTTAAGGTCCCTTC
>JANHFX010016918.1:0-12318 GCA_027560015.1 Chloroceryle amazona | reverse complement strand
ACCACCACCCCAGCTGGCAGTGTCGGGTTGTATGCGGACTCTGTTTCGGGGTGTTTCTTTGTACCGTTGCATTTCTCTTGTTTTTTTTATTTCTGACTTGAGTCCCTCATTGTTTTGTTTTTCAACCCATTACAGATAATGACTGGAATATTGATAGTGAGTAAATCTTAGGTCCCTTCTGATGTTGGGAACCTTGGTTTTGTGCAGTATCTGATGGACCCTGGATGGATTTTCCTGTGGCATGCTGCACAGATCCTGTACGTAGAGAGGTTCAGCCTCCGTCCCATACCTTGATGCCTTTTATTTTGTGTAAAAGCAGAATCATATATCTTATCCTTATAGATTGGAATGTTCTCTCATTAGAATGTCATAACATTCACCAGCACTCAGCACAGGCCAGCACAGGGCATTCCAGCAGATTCCCTTACAACAGCTTCCCATGCTAACATACAGGCTTCTCAAACCCTAAGTACAAGGCCTAATAGAGCAGACAGTGCTTGCCCAAGATCACTAAATCCTCAAATACAATGTCTTCTGCAAGGCACTCAATACAAAGTTTATAGACAATAGACCTGTGAAGAACATAAAAACCCAGTAAAAGTAACCAACAAGTTGTAGGAAAATAAATGACAAGACAAAAAATGACAATTTTTTAATAATGTTTTAAACTAAATTCCTCAATTTTTCATGTCCAACCTATGATTAGCATTGAATATTCCTAAACCTACCATGTTTCAGCTTGAAGCCATTCCCTCTGCTTCTATCACTAATTACCCAAGAGAAGAGACCAGCACCAACCTCTCTACAATGTCCTTTCAGGGGTCTCCTCCCCTCAGCCTCCTCTTCCTCAAACTAAACAGACCTAGCTCCTTTAAACGGTCCTCATATGGTTTATTCGCCAGTCTCTTGACCAGCTTCATTGCCCTCCTCTGCACCCACTCCAGCACCTTGATATCCTTCTTGTCCTGAGGTGCCCAGAACTGGACACAGTACTCAAGGTGAGGCCTCACCAGTGCTGAGTACAGGGGGGTAATCTCCTCCTTACTTCTGTTGGTCACACCATTTCTAATACAAGCCAGGATGCCGTTTTCCTTCTTTGCCACCTGGGCACTGCTGCCTCTTACTCATTTGCTTGTCAATTAGAACCCCCAGGTCCCTCTCCATGAGACAGCTCTCCAACCACATTTCCCCAGGCCTGTAGCATTGCATGGGGTTGTTGCGGCCCAAGTGCAGGACCCGGCACTTAACCTTGTTGAAACTCATCCCATTAACACACTGGCCCAGCGATCCAGTCTAAGTCTCTCTGGAGAGCCTCCTTATCCTTATGCAGATGAACACACCCACCTAACTTGGTGCCATCTGTGATTTTACTGATGATAGACTCTATGCCCTCATTGAGATCATCAATAAAGATGTTAAATAGAAATGGTCCCAACACTGAGCCCTGAGGAACACCACTTGTGACCTGCTGCCATCTGGATTTAGTACCACTACTATCTGGGCCCATCCGTCCACCCAGCACTTGATCCAGCAGATTGTATTCTCATCCAGGACATGCGCAGCCAGTTTTTCCATTAGAAATCTATGGGGAACAGTGTCAAATGCTTTCCAGAAGTTCAGATAGACCACATCCACAGCCTTTCCTTTGTCCAGTAGTCCAGTAGTCAGGTCATCTTGTCATTGAAGGAGATCAGGTTCGTCAGGCAAGATCTGCCTTCCCTGAACCCATGCCAACCCATGCTGACTGGGCCTGATCCACTGGTTATCCTCTATATGGCTTGTATTAGCACTCAAGATGATCTGCTCCATGACCTTCCCTGGTACCAAGGTCAGATTAACAGGTCTATAGTTACATGGGTCCTCCTTTCTGCCTTTCTTGTAGATGGGTGTCACATTTGCTAACCTCCAGTCCATTGGGGTAGTTTGGTAGAAATGTTCATGAAGACAGAGTAAAGGCCAGGGGAAGTGGTTCAGACCACCAGACAGACCCTGCAGAATTGCATCAAGGAACTGGCCTGTTATGTTGGTTGATAATCTGAAAGGCTCTTCTTTTAATGCCTTAATTATTCTGTTAATAAAAAGTGATACTTCTGCTTCCAAAGGGAAATGCATAAACAATCATGACCCATCAGAGACATGCAGGGTCATCATTGCTGACTGATGCAACATCTATGTTACAGCTGTGTGTCAGGAAAATCTCATGGACGGTGGCTTGGAGCAAGAGCCTAAACACTTCTAGCTGGGGCCATCAGAGCCCATAACGTTGGAAGATGGATGAGATTAAAATAGTAAAGCTGGTAGTGACTTGCAAATGCATGCTGGAGTATTTAATTCTCTGACATTATGTCTGAAGCTTGTCCTAAAATGTGACATTCATCTCAACACAAATCACCTTTTCAAAGGTTACAGGGTACTTGCAGGGCCTGTGGCTTACTTGATGGTGGAGCCTTGCAATGGAGTACCACACAGTGACAGCTGACCAGCTTGTACTGACCCATATGAAGAAGAGACAATGATGTTGCCATGCCAGTGATCCCTTTAGAGACTTTCTCAGGAAATCCTAATTATCTTGTCTGTATGCTGTGCAACATGAATACTCCTCTTCCAGAGGCCAAGGGACCTCTCACCACACACAGGGAAAAGCAGAATGCTGCCTGCACATGACCTCCCTTCCTCCATGCAAGGCAAAATTGCACAGCCTGTGCTGATCAGCAGTATTCATCTGGAGGGTTTCATCAGTGACCAAATAATGTTAATGGCAGGCCATTGTGAAGTCTTAGAGGATAAAAGGACTTGTATCAATAAATACTCCTGGCAGATGGCATTTCTGACTGCCTTATTAACAGGGAGGCACATCCTGGTGAAAGGTGAAGAAATTGCAAAGATCCTGGTTAAGTGTTTGTAAAAGGCAAGTGCCGGTACCAAAAGGCTCTGGGTCTGCTGCTGAACAAGCATTGAAGCCCCCTTCTGTCACTAAAAGCCTGCTATGGTAGGTTCAGCCCTAGGACTTCGGATACATAAGCAGGATCTAGTCTGTCCAGTTCACAGAATCTCAGATCCCTTTTTCTCTGGTTACAACAACCATTTCAGCAAGAATCTCTCAGGTAATTTTTCAAATAATTGTCATTCTGGTTAGATCCTGTGGTAGCAACTGAGTGGAAAGGTGACCCCCCCTCTAGCAATTCTCAGCTTCATTTTAGCTGAGAAACTGTTGTATCTCAGCCCCTCTCACTAGCTAACTGCTATTTGTAACATGTCCAGTACTGCAATATGTCAAACGTTATTTATTCCAAAGAACTAGAGGGTGAGATAACGTGCTAGTTCTGTGGCAGGGATCAATAGATGCCTTTTCTATAATGACAGCAACTTTTCTTCTTTTTAAGGCCTCATTTCTGAGCACTTGAAGAATCATTTCTAATGGTGCACCATTAGGCATTGTTTAAAATATCAAAGCACTCCTAAATGATCTATTAAAAACCACTATTGTTGCAATTGCTATTATGCTAATCTATGTATGATCTTGTTATTTTACACAGTCACAAACTCCCAAAGCTAAAGAAAGCTAACTGCATTAAGACAAGGAAAAGAAGAGTGTAACAATTAGTTATCTCTTAGTACAAATAGTTTTATTTTCTTTCTTTACCTTAACTTTACAGGCCAATGTCTTCTTTCTTTTAGTTGCTTCTGGGAAACAGGAAAATTGATATGCAACATAGGCAGTTATACGTAGCTGGAGCTCTCACTTTCCCCTTGAAAAGAGCATCTACAACAAAAATTACTCCATACAAAACAGCCACTTTTTTCTCTGACCAAGTAAAGCAAAACATCTACAACTACTACTGCTACTACTACACTACTAAAAAATTTCTTATACTAGTGGAATAAGACAGAAAAAAGGTAAAGTTTATTTTGGAAAAAAAAAACACCAAAACCAAAACCAAACCAAACAACAACAAAGAAAGCACACACACACAAAAGATGCAACAAACAAACAAACAAACAAACCACCCCCCAAAAAAAAGATCAATGTGGGAGTGACTAATTTTGCACTAAACCATTTGTCAACCCTGCAAAAACTAGGGACACCCTTGGGTTCTCACATATAAACGAACAAGCTCAGAAGTCAGACCAGCATCAACTACACAAAAGTACAGGTATGTACTTTTACTATTGTTACTTTAAAGATAATAACAAAAAGAAGACAAGGGGAAAAAAAAAACACCAACAATTGTATCAGACTAAGTTCTCTGTTTAATGGAAGAAAAAGATTGTCACCACAAGGGAGTAAGTGTTTACTCCCTGCTAATTAAATCTTTTCTATTAGGTATTTCCCAGTATCAAATACATTAAAAATCACTATAAAATGAATAATAATGAGGATGGCTTTTTGTAGTTCCAGGGACATAGAGACAACCCGGAGAAAGCTCAGATGTCCCTTAGACAGGCTATACTTAGAAGAGAGAGACTGCCAATAAATATTGTGAAGGTGGAAAATCCAGAGTACACAGTTTCTCTTATCATACGGAGCTGGCAGCATAACCTAGTACCTAATACTGCAGCAAATAAGAGGTTAAGGCTAGAGTCTGCTTTTCTTTGGGTATGTGAAATGATTCTGCATGTAACTGAGAGTGAATCAAAGCTGTCCAGTCATTACTGCTCCCACTGGTATATGAACCTACAAGCCAAAGAGAGAAAGAGTTGTTTTGTTTCCAAGACATAATGAAAATAAGGAGAAACTCAAACATGGACATGCATGAGATGGCACATTGTGGGGGTGGAGGGAGGAGGAGGAGGGAAATAGGCACTGATTTGCATCAGAAAGTTGCCTGTAGCATTGCTCAGACAATGAGAAGATTGGTTCCCCTGGGAACTTCATTCAGAAAGGGCCAGTATGGAGGGGCAATATCCTGTACTGGGCATTAGCAAAATCGTCTAGAACTGCTTTCAAGAGAAAAAGAAAAAAAACAAAAACAAACAGGATTGCTCTCAAGAAAACAAAGAAACACATAAAATCCCATGTTCTTCCAGAACTGCAAACCTGACAATTAAAAAGAGCCAACACACATCTCTAGGAAAGCTCCACACATCCCGAGACATCTGTATGCAGATCTTGCCCAGGATCAGCTTTGTCAGCAGGGTGCAGGACAGCTGGGCTTTATGAGTAGAAACCCACAACAAGGATGCTGATCTTAGAGGGACACTGATGTCAGATGTGATATCCAGACATAGGCAGTTGCCTGACTTTCCACAACAGTTGGTGAGGAGACACAGTTCTCCCCACCACAGGGGTGTAGTAAATTGCCTGCTGCTACACCCTGTCTGCAAAGACAGCCTAAACAGGTAGCTCAGAGCCTATGCAGTGCTGTACTCAAGTGCGGGAGAGACGAGCCCTAAACATGCAGTCTCCTTGTTGCCCCTCTGCAAACACTTTGTCTCCAAGGTGAAGGACAGCAAGGAGAAATTCAGTGACTGTTTTGTTCCTGGCCCCAGAATGGTAGCCTGGTGCTGGCCCACTACAAATAGGTAAGTGACTTGTACTGTCATCCATCAGTCTGGGGTTACGGCTACAATAAGACATAAATTGGGAATTTATGTCTGGTATTATTATGCCTGAGATGCAACCTGTGATCCCTTAACTGTCAGAGGTTTATAGGAGACTATTGTTATGGGTCAGACTTAGTCTTTGCTTTACAATTTTCTCAGCATTTGTGTTATAATGTTGCCTGTAGCATTGCTCAGAAGGTAGATGATTAGTTCCCCTGGGAACGCCATTGGGAAGAGGCCAGGATGGAGAGGCAATATCCTATACCATGCAATATAGCAGAACCAACTATAACTTCTCTGTACATTGCATTAGTGTATTAACATTTAATTGCAGAATTTCTGTACTAACTGTGCTATATTTTTAACTGATTTATCTTACAATGAAGTACAATCATTTTCTGTAATAGTCCTTTCACTACTTAGCCTACTTAACAATCTTCAAGTGCAACATAATGCATATACAATTTATTTTAATTTCAAAAGTAGCAAAAGTATTTTTTATTTGCATTTTTTTTGCAGACATTTTAGATATTTTTCACATACTGGAAATCAATAATACATGGTCTGAGATCAAACACAAAGCTCTGATCCTCCACAATGAGCAGTTTTACTTTTAAATTCTTAAAATGTAATATCAAGGGAGATAATTTTTTTTTGAAAAGATACAGAAAGAAAGAGTCTTTTGTTTTGAGTGTGTTATTTGATCCAAATCTTCATTTAAAAAATAGTCTGGGTGCAGTACATATTCTTAAGCATTAAGCAGTTGAATGCTCAGTGATTTCCAATGTTTAAGAAAATGTACCTCACTTGCAATATGCAGGGTTTTAAGGGATAAAAAAAAATGAAGTGCTTTATTTCCTACAGCTGAGGATAAACTCTGCAGTGCTCTATAACTGAAATGCAGGAGCCAACACTGGAATAGTAATAGCATATAGTAGGTTGAATAGGGAGTAGGATCTACCATGACAGATGAAATATGCACTCACACATTTCTGCAACAAATACAGGGACCAGACAGAAGGTGAGAAGAAAAATAAAAAGATGAAGTATTTAACAACATCTATTGACCACCAGAAAAGTCATGTAAAAATGTTTGGGTTGCTGAAGACCCTGACCTGTACATAGTCCATTAAATAACATTAGCAATAACATATGTGTATCGCTGTAAGGAATCAGGCTGGAGTACAAAGGAAAAGAGCTAGAAAAAAATATTTTTGCAGTCCTGATCTGCATACCTGTGCACTTGTCACTCATGCACTTGCCATGCACAAAACTGTTATTAGCAGAAGTGTTCAGTCTAACCCTGTTCCTAGTTCTTTTCCTACATAAATTAAAACAGCATCCTAAGACAGACCACATACCCCCATGCCTTCAAAGCAGGAAGGACATGCAACCTCCAGCCATAAGTTTGGGAACACAGCTGTTGTACTTTTCTACAAGTGACACCTACCGGCTAGTGTCTTGCCTCAGTCAATAATTTAGCCAAACATCCTCAGGCATATACAAAATTCTCATAAAACAAAAAGATGTCATCTGTATCACTGGTAGGTCTTTGAGCCCATAGATTAGATGAGGTTTCTTATTGTGAACTCTGTCTGTCTCTGAAAAAACAGAGGAAGCCCACTCAAATTTTTCCTCTTTTGGACTTACTGTTCTAAATTTTAAATGCGATCTGACAAAAAAAAAAAAAAATTCTAGGCCTGCCCTTGGGAATGTTTTCAGAAGGCTTTGCTTGGTTCATCAGCACAACACTTCAGACAAACAAGTTAGTACTTGGTTTATGCTGTTGTTTTCCCACTTCACAAATTTTTCCAGTTGTGCACTTTCCTTGCTCTACTCCTGAAGGGAGATCTTCCCCACTCTGCCTTCCAGGGAAAGCCACAGGATTGTCAGAGGTAAGCAGGGAACAGGGTGGGCACAGGGCACATTGTCCATCATGTAGGGAGTTCCTTTAGGTAGCCTGACCTAATAGTTTAAGTGGACTCCAAAGCCCATCTCATTGTCCCCTGAGAGTGGTGTCCAAGTGGCCACCTTACTATTTCTAGCTTTGTCAAACCAAGAAATAAATATTATTTAGTGCTTATCCAGAATTATCGTATTTCTTTCTTCTGTTTCACATCTTGCCAGGTTTAGGAAGAACAGGAAAGTCAGGATAACAAAATATTCACTCTAAACCTGACCAGTTTCCTTACAGATGTGGAAATTTTTCATATTGTTTCATGTTAGTGAAGGAAAGGGAGGAAAAACAGAAAAGTGGGAGTGCTTGGGAGAGAAATTGCCTTCCCCTTTTGCCCCATGCCTGTTACTTTTAACATAGTCTCACCAATCTGAAGAGAAATAGCTATGATTTTTTGATCATTAGGAATGCATGATTTCTGAACAACAGGGATGTGTATTGATAATCATCGTTCCCCCCGGTCTCAGGGGGCTGAAGAGCTGAACAAGTGATATTGAGTCAGTAGGATGTTTCTCTATAGGCCTGTTTCCTCATGTTTTTCTAAAGTTTCCAGGTTTTGCTCATGACTGCTCTACAGTTTACTTGATGTTCTGTAAAAAAAATTATCGTCCTTCACCAAAACCTAGAAAAAGGAGCTTCTGGCAATGAAGATTTAGACAATAATTATACAACTACCATCCAAAGGCTTTAACAAGATCAAGCTAATATCCTCTCACTTTCTTTTTGCAAAATCCTTACCTTGATTCTAATTTATGCCTTCAACAATTTTTTATTAGTATGTTTTTGACTTCCTACAGCAAAATCATAAAGACTACAATCCTACAAGGACTTACCAGAGGCTGATTTTTAAGAAAGTATGTTTTTACTGGGACCACTTAAGTCTTTTCCGTTAGTCATTAAGCAAGTGCCTTAGTGAGATGGAGAAAGTATCACAGAAAAAGATCATAAAACAGTTTATGTGCAAGGGGTTGGAGGGATCTAATTTTTAGAGAAGTGTAGGTTTTTGTATAACAAATAAATTAATCCTGTGAAATATCTTAATAAGTGCTTTGAATTTTTTCCCAACAAATCATGTAGTTTCTGCAAGTTTATTGTGCACTGTATTTGATGTAAACTAGGCTTTGGTGAATAGTACTGTCATGGTAGATATTTTTTCCTAATGCATTTCAGAAAGCTAGCATCTTAATTGGAAGTGTTCATGTAAAAGCAGTGAAAGCCTTTCCCAAGTCCCTGATCCACACGCTGATGATAAGAGAAGAAAAACTGCATTTTCCCTGCCAGGCTTTACAGACCCCCTGAGGAGCTGGTACCTAAGGGATCCATATATACAGTGTGTAGCCAGATGAGATTTTGTAAGGCAGCTTGCTAGCAGGTAGGGGCTTGTGTTCCCAGTGCCAGTGGTGACCTGGTTGCATATCCTTGGCCTGGCCCACCCTCCCTGTGCATGGAAGCATCTGCATGAGCCCCCCCCAACCCACATGGAAGAGACACCAGAACCTTCGCTCCCCTACATCCCTCTTCTCATCCACCCACCCTCTTGAATGACTCACAACTGAAGAGCTCAGCCAGGGTCATTAATAAAGACATCTGAAAATTACTTTTGGGTGGGAATCTCTAACACTTGGGTTTTAATAGTTCTCATTATTTACTTTTTTAAAAAGAAAAACTCTGAATCTTAAATTAGTAAAATGTCAGTGGAAACCGTTTCTGTGAAGGGCTTCAGTCCTCCTTAGATGGTTTTAATATCCAAAACTGGAGTATTTTTAAAATATTTTCTCTTCTTTTTTTTGAACCAAAACTGCTTTCCCAAAATTGGAAGGGACTTCTGTTTTGTAAGAAATGAAGGTACCATGGCAACCATAACAGTTGTTTGCACTTTGGCTAAGAAACCAATTTTCCACTGAACAAAGCAAGTCCTTGTAGAGGGTTTTCACCTCATTTTGGACAGCATAAAGCCTTCCTACCTAAGGTCATGTGAAGCACATTACACATTTAATAATGTGTCCCAGACAACAGATGGACAAATAACCATCACAAATAGAGAACAGTAAAATTTACACAAAAATATGTGTGGGATTTCTTTGCCCCTCGGATGTTGAAGGATGAAAGAGCGAGGTGCCTAATAAGCTATAACTGTTACTCAGACTCTTCTCTAAACAGCAGTAGCTTCTAGTGTTTTGTAGTATGAATGGAAAACAATAAAATAGGACTTGGTGTATGCAGCTGCTGGGTGGTATTTATTTATAGCTCTACTGGGGATAGTGTGACTGGCTGGGCAATGCAGTGTTAATCATCTCTCCAGCAAGGCGTAGGAAAGTATTCTTAGAATAAGAATTAGTCATTAAGAACCATATTGTATCTATTCGGCAAAATCACACACTGGGCAGGGTGAATCAGGGGGAGGACTGTGCCCAGCACATCCTAGAGGGACCATGACTGCAGAGGAGGATATGACACAGTCCTCTTAGCTAGCCAGCCCTGCAGGGTGCTGCAGAGGACACAGCAATGTGCAAAGAACTAAGCATTGGGTTATTCCCTGCTATCCAGGGCTTGTGGCTCTGCACAGCTCAGCAGTGATGGGGACCAAGTGGTACTAAGCAACTTTGAAAATCACAGGAAGTGGTATTCCAGCAGCACCTGGCTGTGCTACAGGATGTCCACTAATGCTGCAAGAATGCCCTTCTTACTACTACAGGCTGAGCAAACCAACAAGAGCAAAGAGAGAGGCTGGAAATGGAAGTCAGGCACAAATAAGATCAGAACTGCAACATTTGATATCCTATTCCCTGGCCATTGTACCTGCAAATGAAGTGTTAGTGTTTAGCTGATGAAATGTTAATTAAGCTTACTAACTTTCAAACTCTGCAGAAGCACAATTGGGGTGATATTCTTTGAAGTGAGTGTATTTTCAGGCTAGCTTTTCATCACAGCATCTTAGCACCACTGAGAGAAAACACCCATTTTGTGTGTCTCATTTTTCTATAGGAAAGCAAATAGGATGCTGGCTGAGTGCACTTCCACAAAGTAAACCAGTGTTGCATCTCAGCTCTTCCTGACATCAAGCCTGCCCCAGAGCCAGATTTCCAAAAACAGATACTCCTCACTCTCCAACAAGACATTACCATGTGTAAAAGAAGAATTCTGTTTTAACCAGTATTACATACTCCTGGTGGAGTGAGACATGCCTGGAATACAAAGAGATGGCAAATGCCACCTCCATAGAAGCAAAGAAGGACAACACATAGAGCTTACATGTCAAAACTATACAATGGCATGGTTCCTCTAAACATCCTGGGACAAATACTGCATGCATGTGGAAATGTAGAACAGCCACTACACCTCTCAGGCACTGTTTCATACCACTATGGCTATATGAACTAGTTTACATCAGTATACCAATGTTGATGTGCAAATACTTACTGGGTAGACCCTGCAAGTGTGAGAGTCTGTAATCTACAGTCCCAAAATTTTGCAAATAAACAGTATCTGCTATAGAAACAGGGCTGTGTTCTTAATTGATTGAATGGCCTTGCAGTTTGGATACCTAGGCCATCAATTTGTAATGAAGTCCTAAGAGAATGTTCAGAGGTGGGTTGTAGCACACTCTCAGATAGGATAACTCAGTAATGAGGGCACTGAGAAACAGGAGAGGTCATCAATAAGGTCCCCTTGAAACTTTAACATCACATAGAACAGATGATAATTGCACTCCACAGGCTTCTCAGCCCTGCTGTATGAAACACAATTTCAGTTCTGCAGCTGGGAGTTTTTAAGGAAGACACAGGATCAGCCACCAGCTGCTTTAGGCTCCTGTCATGCTTGGAGTCCTTCTGGGAGCTTCAACACAAGTAACTCATTGAGTTGAAGATCAAGAGACCAAGTTTACCTGGACAAGCATCCAACTCCATGAACATCTAGCCCTCATTTATTGATTCGATACTTAATCTTGATCAACAGATGTTAAGGCACACTTGTGTCAAGCATTCAAAGACTGCAGCTTTTCCCCCCTCTGTGTGCTACAGACATAGCTGTCTTCTTGGTATGTGCTGGGTAAGGGCCAGCCACACCCATAGCAAACACAGCAGCATGTCTGCAGAAAATGCAGCATAAGCCTAAAGCCTAAAATCCCTCTGTCAAATCACCACTTCATTTACCAAGTGCTGGCCTACCTTGTCTCCCTCCCTGTCCCTGCCCCAACTGTTACTGAAGATTGCAGTATAACTGCCGTTGAAACATGACCCAACATTGCCTTTGAAAGATAGCACCTCCCTGGCTCGTGCCACCCTGTGCACAGCTGGAAAGTCAGGAAAACTATCCTCTCACCTCAGACATCAGTTCAAAGCTACAATGTGGATAGGAAACTATAATGGTTTGAAAAGCAAAACAGCGAGAGACTCAAATCAGAAACACAAAACAAGAGAAATGCAACAGTACAAAGAAACACCGCGAAACAGGGTCTGCATACAACTCAATACTGCTGGCTGGGGTGGTGGTTAGCAGTGCCGATGAGATGGTCCTGTTGAAGCAGGGATTCCATGGAGAAAAGGGTCTGGCACTCTTGTCCTCCAGAGAAGAACCATCAGGCCAGGTCCTGTGCAGAATCCGCGCAGGTCCCAGCAGGTCCCGAAATCCAGTGTCACAGGGTCCCTCATGCTGACCTCTGCCCCAGACCACCTCCGTGTGGCAGCACTCGGCTCCTCCCCCCTGGACAGAGCATCTCACAACAGGTTGATGTCCTTTTGTAAGTCAGGTGGTGGGTCCTCGACTGCCCATTAAACTCCCAGATGGAGCGATCTATGGGTCATGGGCAAGGTATT
>JANHFX010016915.1:0-11902 GCA_027560015.1 Chloroceryle amazona | reverse complement strand
GGCCAGGACCACCTCCTGCCCACAAGGGCCCTGCCATTCTCCCAGCCCTCAGAGATCCCCACTGGAGAGGCTGTGGACCCTGGCCACAGGAAGGTCTGATGTGCTTTCTGTAGGGTCATTTCCTCTCTTAGAAGATATTCCTCTTGAAATCTTCTCTCTTGTCATCTTCAGGATTTAGTGCCTTTGTGAAATAGTTGTGTGCTAAATATGGGAGAAGTGCATGCTGTGGTGTGATGTTTTTTACTGTTTTGGTATAGTTAGAGAATACATATAGGACTTTGGCATCAATTTTCCAGCACAACAAACAAATGTTCTTATAATCCTATTTTCTCGGTTATTTTCTTTTGAGTGTGGTTAGACCATATGGGGAAAGAGTGTGAAAACAGCTTTTGCAAATATCAGATTTGTTTTATCAAGGACTGTGCTGGCAGTCTACACCTTGTATTTTAATTGTTCACAGTAAGGAAACATTGGGGGATTCAATGTAATAATATTTTTCTACATGGGTGTCAAGGTTCCTGTATCTGAAAGGCTACATGGAAATCATTCACAAGCGCGGCTATTCATTAGTAACAGGTTTGATGGCACTTTGCTTCTGTTGATCTCCAAAGGAAATCAGTGTCCTTATTCCCCTGCTATTGGTACAGAAGCACAGAGAGGAAAAAGGACTTGATAAGGTTTATGCCTGCTAACAACGTAACAGCTTGCAGAGGTGGAAAGACTTCTGGCTCCTCTTTACTGTATGTGAAGTGGAGAGCCCTGGAGGCCCATTAAGCAACTATCAACCATGACCTAAATAATTTCTTTACATTTCAATCTATTTATTGTCTTTACAGAGAGTATTTCAACATTAAGAAGCATTGAAAGGAAGTTGCATCTTTATTTTTTTTTAGCAGTAGTTTCACAGGCTTCTCAAAACTAATTTCAAACACTTTATGACCTTGACAAGGCTCAGACATGTTCAGCACTGAGTGCCACCCTGTGACTCCAAAGGGACACGTGAGCACAGTGCATAAAAAGAAGTCCTTGCAGAATCACAGCACCGGTAAGTTATCTTCACTGGAGATTAAACATTTCCTGGTGAGGTATTACAAAGATGGGGGGTTTTGTAATTACATATTTGGAAGCATAGTGTGGCAATCACATCATACTGAAAACCTAGACAGACTGCCTTGTAAGAAATAACCCTTCAAGTAAAAGCTTACATTTTCTAAGGGTTTTTTTAAGTGCCACCCAGGTTCATGCATACAGGCTTCCTCAATCCCTGCATGAGAAGAGTACTTACACTAGTAACTGTATGTGGCAAAAAGAGCAGCCAGAACCTGAAAGGTGTAAATGACTACTTATACAAACTTTTCTAACGTCAGTTTTTAAACTCTTTAAGCCAAAATACAGAAATAAGCCAGATTTGTTGAACTCATGGCTCAGGTTCAGTGACACAGATGATGAAACCTAAGACAGGCTTACACAGAATATGATCCAAGTTTCAGATTTTTGATTTACGCTGTTTTCAGGTTTTCTTGCAAGTATTTTGCGTGCCCTAATAAATACATTTTAGTTTTCACAGTGTCAGGGTCCTTTGTGCACCAACACACTCTGTAACCTCTTTCTCCTGCTCTGAGGGGTTTCGTGCCCCTGTTCAGGGCAAGCTCTGTAACCTGGGACAAGACTGCGTGGAAAAGAGCTGCAAGAAATCTCCTCTAAGCTGGGCTATTCTGGCCTTGTGCCTGATCCTTCCCTTGCCTCTTTGACTTGCTGTCCTGTCTTGAATGTGGCCCTACCTCCTTAACTATGGACAAAACAAATGTGGGGGAGAAAGAAGATAGAGCTGATAATAACAAGGGCATTAAAAAAGGTGTATACATCGTACGTATACATCTATATCAAGATAAACAGAGGGAGACAGCAGAACAGTCATAAGGCAAAATCACAGAAAGAAAACATTTTCAGGCTACAAGAAATAAGGAGAAAACTATCTGACCAGCCAGAAAAACTGCAAAATTTAAGATGAGGTGAGGATGACAGCTCCAGCCCCTTCATGAATAGTGTTTTGTCTTCCTGTATTGTCTGCCTAAGCTTGTTTTAAAAGCCCCTTCATCAGCAGTATGTAGTTTAAAGCACCATAAAGGTGCAAAACTAAATAATCCTTAGAACACTCAGGCTCTTAATTGATATTGCAAGTTCCTCCAGCCATGTTTAGTTATAAACAGTATTTTTTTTCTGAAATACAGTGATCAAAATGATATGCAGTCTCCTGCTGCCTCCAAAATTAGTAACTTCTTTAAAAATTGCTTCCTTAACTATACATCATATTTTATTGCTTGCTTTTCAGCAGTCACAGCAGATCACAAGGGTTATATTAGGAGATATACGGGCAAACTAAAACAAAGCTCATGTATCCTGAAGTTTCTCTTTAAGCATGGTTACAGCACAGCTCTGTGAATCAGCACTCTGCACTCTTGGCCAACTTCTACCATTTACATATGCTGACTTCAAATCTACAGCTGCTTAACTTTTGTTGCATGACTAATCCCGCTGATCTCCAAGGGCAGAATTTAGGGGACCTCCAATACAAGTATTGCAACTCCCAATACCTGTTGATTTAGATCACCTAACCAGCTGCTAACACTGTTCCCTTTTCAGCCAAAGCAGGTAAGCTCCATCAATGCAGTTCTCCTACCTTCTAATCACCAAAACGCAAGTCATGCACTGTCTTGTTAGATCTCTTTCTAGCCCTCTGCCTTTTACAGCCAACAGTCTAAATTCAGGAGGAGAGATGAAAGATGCAATGCCCTGGATTATGCCATAACCCTGTGGCTACAGCAGCCTTCTGAGTCACAAGTGGGTGCATCCCATCAGACCAAGATGAAACTGAATTTAGATTTCCCACTCTCTACTTGACTACAGTTATTAAGCTATTATAGGAAGCTCATGTGCTTCTCTTCCCTTATCCTTTCCACAGAAGGCTGTGTTTTCTCTGAACAACGCTGAACTTGGCATGACGAGGCTCCAAGCATGCATAGCAGGGTAGGCTTCTCCAGGGATTCAGGTGGAAGATGGACACAACTTCACTGTGTTCCTGAACCATGGCAGGATTTGGCTGAGAGCCTGGCCCTACCTGTCACTGCCACCTTTGCAGACACGGGCACTCCAGTTTAGTGACCTGGGGAGCTGCAAGGACAAAGGAGTAGGAGGCATGGAATTTTTACAGCCCTCTAGGGTCAGACAGCTGCCACAGCAGGAGATTTACAGGTAGTTTTCTTGAACTTGGCCAAACAAATCCACCTGAGCACCATTTCTATCGACCAAAGTAAACACTGTAGGATTTACCCATTGTGACAATGAACTCAGTTAACGACTTCGATGTCTGAGGGTAAGTCATATCACCTTATGTATTTTAACTTACAACCCCTAAAATTTTAATTACTTACCTCACAATGATATTTTTAAGGGTTAATTTACATTTGAGGAAATATCACAGACACCCACATAATTCTGAGCACTTTCTGCCTCATTAAGAAAAGCAGCAACGTTCATGCTACCCTGAGAGTCAGAGCCTGAAGAACTACTGGTTACATTCAGCATACTTGTCATACAGGTTCTGAATCGCCCTGGGATGCATGGGTTGCATTACCTGGAAAAGGGCGCAGCGCTCAGGCAAGCAAATTGTTCTGAGTATCATCACGTGTGTTGAGCAGACCTGGCCTTTCCCTGAGACCCTCCCCAGGACTGGCAGCACGTAACGTCCTGAAGATGGAAGACTGAGGAAGGTGGCTCACTGGCATTTTCAGCAGATTGAAAGGAGAAGGCTCTTGTTGACGTTGCTGATGTTCTTAATACACCTGAAACAAACAGGAGTTAAGAGTTAATATTGGCTATCACATTGTTAAAAGGGCTGAGAAAGGTCCTTCCCAGGCAAGAGCTCTGACCACTAAGTATTTACCTCAGAAGCTGGCATCCTATCCTGTAAAAGAGTGAGATCTACCCTATTATTTATAAAAACGCACGTAACTACCAGCAGTAGATCCTGTATTGCATATCATTCAAGTATCTCACTTCTAGTCCTGCCTGAAGTATGGGATGGAGTTTCAGAGCTACTCTTGCATTTGGTTTGTTATCAGCTAACTCCAAATATCTCTCTCATCAGCCTGATGACTTCCTGATCTGTCAAGGTATCTGCCTTTTCCATGGAATTGCAGGAGCATAAAGGCTTAATTTTGGCCTCTAGATTGTAGTTTGAAGGTTAGGAGTTACAACGAATGTACTGCAGTGCTTAACATGCTCATGCACATATTTTTTATTGGCTTTGGATCAGATCCTTCATTTTAATATGGATGACCTCACATGTAATAACAGCTATGGTAACAAATGGTGCTCCTGAAACCCAAGAGAATTCATCATTAGTATGAATTATGAACATATTCTCTAAATTGTGGCTTCTTTTTCACCTTGGAATGGAAAATTAACAAATGTTGTTGGAAAGAGCCCTAGGGAAGCTTTCTCTCCTCGTACTCTAATGATGAGTAACTTGACACACCCTTGAACATGAATAGGCTCCATTTCTTAATCTTGGCAATTTGGGATTTTACAAGAAAAGAAGTTCAGAAATGATAAAAACGTGCATCTGTGTGTACTAAGGCAAATTCCCATCTGCTGTTTATCTCATACTTTGTATCCTGGTTTTCTTATCATCTCAAATCTGTCTTTTCTAACAACTTCTTTGGCACATATGTGCCTTGCCTAGTTCCCTGCCCATGACCTTCTGAGCCTGATGGTAGCATGTGAACTTGCTGCCTTTCTCCTCCCTTTTATGTCCTAGGATTCCACACGGTAAACTCTCTGCTCCTGCATATTCCTGTTGATTCACATAATTTCCTTCCCACTAGGGTAGTGTGGGGTGCCTCCCTTTGATGAGTTTGAGTGATGAGAACAGGTCTAGCCTCTCGAAGAGACAGTTTCTTCTTTTTCTTTCCGTGAAGCTGTAACTCCTAGGATGTGATCACCCTGTCTCTGAGGGGACTCCTGGGTGTGTCCCAACTCTGCCAATGCCCCATGGAGAGGCTTGTTTTCATCTTTGGATTGTGGATAGGGTCTTTGAAGTGGCCCATCAGCAAGAGGGTTCTGCTGCTGGGGAGCTGGGAGCTGGGATCCTTGCTGCTCTCAGCGTGCTCCAACAAGAAGCTTCCTGCTGCCAAGAGTTCTCAGCAGTCGTTTGCCCTTGCAGCACTGTTGGCTTCAGATATTCTTGCACGTGAAAATTTGATCCAACTGCAGTTGATGTAAATCAGCATGAAAGAACTTACTCCTTTCTAAAAGGACAAATATCTTTAAGGGATCTGCAGAAATTACAGTGATAGAAAGGCTGCAAATAACCAGAAAAGTTCAGACGATCTGTAGAAGAAGGAACCACCTAATTCTGGGCTGTGGGCTGGTGAAGCAACTATGCACAAGTCTGAGGGTTTTGTTTTATTCTGTGCCTCCTTGTTGTCTTGCTAATAATAAAACACAGCTATGAAATAGTGCAGTGATGGTACCCAAACAGGTGCATGCACGGGGTCAGTTACTTGTCTTCCATAGGCAAACAGTGTGGATAGTAAAGGAGAGCATGGAAAGGAAGGCACAGTCAGATATTCCAAGTGAAAACAAACAAATCTACGACTTAATCCCTGGTAGCCAGAGTGTAGAAACACCTTCCAGAAATTAAGAGTTTCACACCCACAACACGGTACTATTAACCCAAGCTTTTGAAAAAGCAGGAATCGAAACCTCCTCCTCTTTTTTGATATCTTGTTTCTGAAAAAAAAGAGCAACCAAACCCTACCCACCCACAAAGCAACCAACCTATCCCTCACATTCCAAATTTAATTGACTTCAATGACTTCAATTCCAAATCCCGGGATGAAGAGGCAAAGAGACCAAGGGTTTGATGTTGCTTTAGGATTTACAGGGGAAAAAGAAAATCTTTACTTTCTCACCATACAAACAGCAGAATACAAAATTTAAAAATAGATAATTACAGGAACCTGGGAAAGTGGAAGAAATGGAAGTATAATGGAACTGTTACCAAATCTGTCTCTTTCCCAGCTGAAAAATGCAGGAGGTGGTAATTATGCATTCCACTCCCTCATAGCCTTGTTATGAGGAGCTGCCAGTCATTAGATGGTAAATTACAAGGATTAGATCGTTAAGATACTCTCATTCTGTAACTAAAGAAATATAAGAAATTTAAGATGTCAAAAATGGAATAATCTCACTTTTAGCATAATAGAAACACTCCTTAGAATCCAGGCCTGAATTCTGAAGCAAAACATCCACCAGGTACTTTCTGCCGTTGTTGCGGATGGTGCTACTGCTCACTCAACACTACCTGGGCCTTCATGTTTCGGTTTATTTGGTCTGCCTCGGGATCAGATTTCTGAGGTACCCAGTGACCCTCCCCTGCAGCAGTTTAATAGCGTGTGGACAAGGCTACTCGCCTACAGAATTTCACAAGTTTTCAAAAGCAAACAATACAGGGAAAGTGTTAGAAAACCAACCAAAACCCAAAAAGGCACTCTTACATCTAGAACGATGAGCACTATCCTGCAGAAATAAATGCTTGAGCAGGCTAAACTGAAATCAAGTCACTGAACTTACGTTTTATTGCCGTTGGTAAAGTTTTTAGCATAGCAATCAGAATAGCAACAAGAAGGAGACAAGAACCAAGTCGTCTTATTTCCAAACTAAACTTTTTTTTTTTTTTCCCCTTGGATAATGACACGGTTGTTAGACCTTATCTAAGAGTAGCACTATGCCGGTTCATTAAATATATTTTTACCAAAGATAGTTAAATTCTTTTAACTTCTATTGAAAAAGCTATGACTGGAAATCATGAGTGGCAACTTGTACAGAGATAAGCTGTATTTTAATACTTTAAACTTCTTACTAATAAAGTGCTGTGCAGAACTCAGCAATGACCAAGTACAGCCTAAGTGAGCTGAAACCCCTTCAGTATGTTCTTTCTCCCACTGCTGCAGTGTAACATTAGCACTTCCCAGAGCTCCTTCACTGAGCTATTGCAATAGCTCCTAATGGAGAACAAATTAAAGCACTCTCTGGGGTTTTCTGCTTACAGTACTATGTATCATCTGGAAAGAATATGTATTTCCTTATTCCCCCTGTATTTTTTAAGGCTATACCTTTTGATAAATACACCTTTGCCTTCTGAAATCTGGATCGGCAATGCACCCACTTCTGTAAAAAATAATACTAAACCTGGTACAATTAGCACATTTTACATTCAAAATTGTCTAAATTGAAGCCTTTTTCTGACTCCAGGCACTTTAACATCATTAATAATATTAACAAGACCCTAGCAGCATTGGAATAATTATTTCAACAGGAAACTAGACATTCAGACCTCTGCGGATCCTCCTTTCCATCTGTCCTGGTTTCAGCTGGGATAGAGTTAATTTTATTCCCAGTAGCTGGCTGCTAGGCTAAAGCACAATGCCATCCTTCAGTAATTCTCTTCACAAAATGCTATCAAACAGATGTCTTTTGCACAAAAAGATGACCACATTAAAGCTATTTCAGATGATGACAGAAAACAAGTCCCACAGTCCTGGAGAATGCCCTGCCACCAGTGCTTCTGCCACATGCTCCTTCAGTTACATTAGGAGAGAAAAACTGGCTGCTGATGACTCAGCTAAACTGGTCTCTCTTGAAAGCTTTACAAGGCAGAACCAATACCTTACATACACTCAGTAGCCACCGGTCATCCAAATGGATGCCAAGTAAGATGTTCTGCTTCAAATAGGTGCTCCTGGTTCTGCTCCGGTAACTTGGGCAAGGTGGGCACATCAGCTCTAAGTATGGTGTGTTCTGCACCTCATTTGCCATTAGTTCCCACAGCTGTCTTGTCAAATATTTACAGCCTGTGGGAACGTGGCTGCAAGCACGCTGGTTTGCCAGGCGTGTGTTACAGGAGTCATGCTCAGAGAGCACTTCTGTGGTGAGCTGAAATGTATTCAGAGACCAGCTTTGGGAGCATCTAGTGCAGACAGTACAATGAAACACATTTTCTGGAAAGGTTCAGTTATAGGGTGTGCTCCAGACTCCTCTTGGAGCACCCATTGCAATGGTTATTTATCATTTAAAACTGACTTGAGTAATAATATCATGCAATTTTCACATTAATAGTTCAAAGTAAACAAGTTTCAACCACACACACAAACACCTTCTGCTTTTTTAAGTTACCGAGTGCATACCATAAAGACAATCTCACTTTATCCTTTGTAATCACTGTGATTTTCTTTTCCCCTGTACAGTTATTCAGATCTCATTCCAGAATTCATCACCAAGTTAATTAACAGATTTCAGTTTGTTCAGAGTATAAGGGGAGATTGTTTGTGGCTTGACTCTGGGAAAATGCACAAAAGAAGGTGGCGGCTTGTTTTTGAGCTCCTGTCTTTGCATTTTCTGCTCAAGAGCCAGGAAAAAAGGAAGCATGTAAATTAGGAAGCACATGTCTCTTGGAGGATTAGCATCACACATTTCTCTGAAGGCAGAGAAATGACAAAACACCTTCCATTCTCAAGAGAGAAAAATGGATGATGTACCATTTCAAGAGTTGTTTTATCATGTTTCTCTGACAAGCTGCTGGTCTGAAATCTTATTTACATATTTCATTCATCCCTCCTTCAGTAATAGCTCCTCCATTAGTAATTGTTTATGTAATAATTGTTTATGTATAATACCTCAAGTGAGGTTAGGACTGTACAAAGAAAACATATGCAACATATAAATACATAATGAACAATACAGGAAATCTATCAGGATTCATTTGGTGCATTCTGATTCCCTTGGCCTTGAGGCAATTGTACAGTATTAATGTTCACACTGTCAAATATTTCTTGAAGGATTTTTATCCAGTCTTTATAATAGATTTTCCTGCAAGGATCTATTCCTTCAGAAATTTAAATGGAAATGCAGAGAATTTTTTCCATGTAATCCCAAGAGCGTAAATTTAGGAAGCAAAAGGCCAAAACCTCTAGATATTGCCTTAGTAAGTACATTCTCTTGCCAAAATCTTAATTCACATCAGCTTTTTTATGGAGTGTACGTATTTCAAGGCAAAATAAAATTGCTTCTAATGTTCAAGGTTATTAACAATATGTCTGCTTCCAGCATTTAAAACTCAAACCATGATGGTCCCACTACAATTACCTGACACTACGTGCATCACAGACCATCAGATTTCAACCTGTATTCATCCAATAAAATAAAGCATAACTTCTGCTCAGCTGAAAAAATAATTTTCAGAAATACATCTACACTTCAACAGCAGACATAAAGTGAGGGAAAATCCTCAGCTTCTTTCAGGAATGTATTCTGGTGGTTAACCATGTAAAAATGTACGTCTTATTTCCTCTTTGAATTTGTCTGGCTTTTGCCTCCAGCCATTCTTGTTATTATGCATTTCTTCAATAGATTAAAGAGACCTTTAAAATTCTGTATTTTCCCCCAGGAATGTTTCTATACACTACAATCAAGACACCTCCCAGTCCTCTTTTTGATACCTTTTAACAGACTGAGCTCTTAAAAACTCACAGTGTAATGCATTTTCTCCAAGTATCAGAACATTATGCTTTTACTTGTTTGCTCTCTCTTATTTTCCAATGTGCTTCTTAAAATCTGAAAACCAGAACTGTGTGCACTACCGTGTAGATGGCATTGTCGAGGCCAAACATGAGAAGCAAAATAAATATGTTTTTACTCCATTTATGCATTGATTAGTCCTTTTCTGCCTTAGCAAAATACAGGACAGCCCTTACCTGATTGCTTACTTATTCTGACCCTTAAATCCTCCTCAAAGTCATTACCCTCCCAGGATATATTCTTCTATTCTCCCATTAGATCCTCCATGCTTGGTTCTTAAGATAGACAGCTTTATATTTGGCTGGATTAAAATTCACTAAGTTTGAAAGGGATGCTTCTACCAACTGTTCTGATCAGTGCCCTGTCCTCATCATTATTGGAGACTCCATTAATCCTGGAGATGATTTTTGAAGCAGCAGGTTTAGAACTGCTTCCAGTTGCTAAAAATGTCATATAACACAGAACCTACTACTGGAACCTCTTGAGACACCATCTCTTTCAACTAAGTTTTCCTACAGACTTCATCTTCTTGAGATCTGGCAGCAAATTTAATTTGCATGGATTATTGGCACTGCATGCACCCGATGTTAATGAAAATACCACGTATCATAAAGTCTGAGTCAAGTTTCTCCTCAGTATTAATAGCTACTTTACTAAAACACTATGTAGCCTTCCACTATATTCCTTCATTCCAACTCCTTATTTTTTGAATTCCACATTAGATTTTCTATTTTGATTAGGATAGCTGTTAAGCTAACTAGACATTTGGGTGATATCACTCACCCTTTTCAAAAATGGCACAAAGAACCACATTTATCATTTGTTCAATCTTCTAATTTTCAGACAAGGAACCTCAGGAGGTTCTCCTCCCCCTCTGCGCTAGTAAGACCACACCTGGAGTACTCTGTTCAGTTCTGGTCTCCCCAGTTCAGCAGGGACAGGGAAATACTAGACAGAATCCAAAGCAGAGCTACGAATATAATTAAAGGACTGGAACATCTCTCTTGTGAGGAAAGGCTGAGAGCCCTGGGGCTGTTTGGCCTGGAAAAGAGAAGACTGAGAGGGGATCTTCTTAATGTTTACAAATACCTGAAGGGTGGGTGTCAAGTAGAAGGGGCCAGGCTCTTTTCAGTTGTGCCCTGTGATAGGATGAGAGACAATGGTCACAAACTGGAACACAGGAAGTTCCACCTCAACATGAGGAAAATCTTCTTCACTGTGAGAGTGACAGAGCCTGGAACAGGCTGCCCAGAGGGATTGTGGTGTCTCCTCCAGAGACTTTCAAGACCCGCCTGGATCTGTTCCTGTGTGGCCTGCCCTGGGTGATCCTGCTCTGGCAGGGGGGTTGGACTTGGTGATCTCCAGAGGTCCCTTCCAACCCCTGCCATTCTATGAAATACACTGGAGTATTAGCAAGATCAGTGTTGGGGGGATAGGCGTCAGAGAGCACCAGTGACCACAGCTTGCATTTCTCGTGGGGTTTCTGGTATGGTAACCCCAGCAACTGGGGACTTTCAAAGAACCTGATTGCAAGATTTCTGCTCCTGATGAACTTTAAGCCACGCACATCCACCAAGGAGGACGCGTGGAACTTCCTCCCAGCTATGGGCAGATGGGGTGGGGCACGACCCCTCATGCCCAGCAGAAACCTCCCTGAGCGGCTGTCTGCTCCACATCCCCGCAGGTAACCCACTGCCTGCGTCATTTAACCGGCCTGACCACTGGGGCTAAGTGGTCAGGTTTTCCAGTCTCTGCTGAAAATCAGCTCTCCCTCTCACGTTTACACCACATTTATGCCTATAGGGTGGATCCGGGCAGAGGAGGAAGGGTAGGGGCAGCCGGGTGCAGGCCTTGGGGGTGCGGATGCCACACACGGTAGCTGAGTCCCGGGAGGCAGCAGCTCACCCTAAGTGTGCAGGGACAGTTCGTAGCTCGCCGGGGACGGTCGTGCGGGTGACCGGGCTGCAGCCGGCGAGCAGGACCCGGCGCGCCCCGTAGAAGCCAAAGACCGCGGCCGCCACCGCCACCCGCTCTCGCCCGCCGCCGCCGCCGCCTCCACGCCTCACGCTCGAGGCCGAGGCACGGCGCCCGCTGCCTCGCGCAATGCCAAGCCGTGATTGGCTCCATCTGACAGTGAGGGGCGGGATCGGGGGAGGGTCGCGGCCAATCCGCATCGCGAAGAGGTTTCCCGGGGGATCCCCGCCGGGGCGAAGGGCAGCTGTGCGCAGGCGGGGGGGGGCGGTGACGGCCCGGGGCGGGGGGA
>JANHFX010016913.1:19732-49916 GCA_027560015.1 Chloroceryle amazona | reverse complement strand
CCCTCCCCTCGGCCGGTCCCCCGCGCCGCGGCCACACGTGATGCGGACATGTTTACCGTATTCTCTGGAAAGCGGCCCCCGCCGCAGCCTCCCGGCGGTGGCGGGGCAAGGAGAGGAGGGGGGGTTACGGTCCCCGCACACACTCTCCCTCCTCCCCCCGTGGGGTGAAGGTGCGGTGTCCTGCAGTGCCCCGGGACGACTGCGGCTCTGCGGGCTCCAGTCCTCACTCCCGTCCCGCGGGAAAGCCACTGGCCAGCCCATCCCTGTGGACACGGCACGGGAGAGCCGTCAGTCAGCCCTTCGCATTTCCAGCACACCAAACCACCGTGGCTATCGCTCGTTTAACATTTCACCCCGGCCTCGGTAGAGGCTTTCGCCCCAGCCACGGGTCCATGTTGGGAGTTGAGGTGACAACCCAGTCTCTGGGATCTCGTGGGGATGCTGCAGTGAGCAGGAAGAACCCTGGTCCACGGTAGAGCCCATGTCCAGTTTGAACGCTGTGGCTGAGCTCTTTCACCACACCACCTCAGCCCACTGGAAATAAGGATGTGACACTGAGACATGCGCCGTTTTCATGCACCAGTTCACCACTCACTTCCTGTGCTGTGTGTATTTATTAGTGTCTTCTTGTTATTTCCTACCAACACTCTCTTCCAGTGCAGAAGTTAATGATGGATCTGGCTCTCTTGCTCTCCCTCCTCTCCCCTGGAGGCACCATATCTGCCTTCATACAACAAGCTTCAAATTATTCTCCTTGGTTGCTATCAATTTACCTGGCTTGGGGTGATGCTGCTTGTGGTAATACCCCCCTCTCTGGCAGCACACTCCATGCACAGGAGTGCCAGCTTTGTCATATTGGATTTTATATTCATCTCTGGCCAGCTCTGAACATTCACTTACAATATGACTAATACACTCTGGGGCCTGGCCACACATCCTGCGCTCTGGAGTTAGAAATTTCCAATCAGCTATCTGTGCTGTAAGCCTGTCTTCTGCAAATAGCCTTTGTGGTTCTCCCTGAAATCTCGGTTTCTCCTTATGGTGCTTTCTCACAAGTTAGGTGTCTTCTTGATACAAATTTCTCTTTCAAAATCTCCTGCAAGTCTGTGTCAGCAGAAGGATAGATCTGTTAAGAGGGCTGCAGTGACCCACTCCACTCTTTCACCACCCAAAATGCTAGGCAGGTCATATTCTAGATGAAACATACTAGTGTTTCTGTTGCCGACTCAGCAGGACAACTTTGACAGGGTAAGAGCTGCCCCACTGGAATGACAGAGCTGCCCATGGAGGTCACTGTTAACCAGGTGAACTCACCAGCTCTCTTTTTTGCACCTAGGACTCCTAGTCCTGGGACCCAGCCTTAAACCAAGCCATTTGTCTTTGCGATGAAGCAGAGGAGGAGCAACACCCCAGCTCCCCCCTCTCTGTTGAGAGGCAGCAACAAAGATCATGGTCCTGGCAGGAGGCACCAGCGTTTTGGTGAGGCTCACCCCACGCCCTATCCTGCAGGAGGGAGCTCAGGCTTCTCTGCAAACTAGCTCCCTGGCATCCTGTTCCCAGAGTGGTTCCAGGAACAATCAGTGACGGCAAGTGGAGATGCCAGAACAAAGTTCAGGAAACTTGTTTAAATGGTCTGTGGGTTTGGGCTCAGGCAAAGGCATAAATAAGCAAATGCTTCACAGTGGGAACCTGCCCAGAAGACTAGCATCTGATAGAGGAGACACTGTGTGTGCGTGTGTGTCCCTCCTAGGAGGGATGTTAGTAATTTCAACAAGTTTATTTCTGTTTCACTCACTTGCAGTCAGGTCTGGTAACTGATGGCCAGATTCTTACGTCTTCTCTCCTGCAAGGCATCCTGAGGAAAGTCAGTGTCTCTTCCTGGAGAAAGGCATCACCTGAGCAACAGGAGAGAACGTCTCCTTCTTCCCATTTATTGTGTTGCCTATGTACCACTCAAGGCATCCAATCAATATCCTGCTGTCTGGATGTTATAGCAATTAGTAAGTGTACAAATTAAATCATTACACAGCAGACAAGTTCACTTTACACATCACTATGAGCCCGAGCTTCAGCAGCAGCTGCTGCCTGTTGCAGAAATTAGTCCATCTCACATCAGGCTCAAGATGCCCACATGACTCACTTGTCTCCACTGCTGTAATGCCTTTTCATTTGGGACTGAGAATTCGTTCTTCTGGGGAACACACCCCTGAGAATGTAGGATACCAAGAAAACGTAAAGGTCAGCCTAGAGGATTATTAATAGTGGTTTTCTTTTTCTTCCTGTGCATTTTGGAGAGGCACTGAAACAAGAGGAAGCTTATGTTTACAGCCAGGACAGTGCTCTGAAGCATGTGGGGATATGTTGATGTGCCACTTGCAAAAGGAAAGAGAAATCTTGAGGGCTGTGAAGCAAACAAACCCAAACAAACCCAAAAGGTAAAATAAGAAACCAGAAAGCAGGATTCAGCCTATGAATTTGTTCCCCTGTCTCTGCAGAGACAGCAGAGTTTCCCTGGTGGTGCAACACACAGCCAGACAAGTTTAGGATCGGTCTGTTTCGGTTTCATTATGTTGAAACCCTTTCCAGTGCAGGTGACAAGTCCTGCAAAGCACACTGAGCCTATCTTTGCTGTAATGGCCATCCTCTCCCAGGTATGAGATGAAGTATAAATCTGAAAATGAAGTAGGATTTCAAAGTGGAAGACAGGCTTTCCCTCATACTATTATTCTAAACCCCTAGAATAACTCATAAAACTTATGAATTATTTATTTCAGGAAATCAGACATTTCACATCCTGCTATACTCTTGGCTATAGCCCTGTCTATAGTTACAGTACAGATGTAGCGATTCAAATTCCATCTAACAACATCAGAGGCACAGTTCATCAGCTTTCCTGCTTACACCGGTTTCAACTGGTGGCAAAAAGTGGCATCAAGGATAAGGTCACATATTTCACCTGGGTAAAGAGTTCATGACACAGATCGACAGCTTTTTGAAATCACACACAGTTTTAAGGATAGCAAAGGAAATTACCTTGAAGATCAAACCATCTTCTGCCATATATGAATATTGTTCATCCACATTGTCCACTTGCCGTGGGACAGATTCAGGCTTAAAAAGCACAGTTTAAGTGGGTTTCATAAAACACAGTTAAAAAATATGTTTCTAAAGGGCACTGGTCGTGCCCACAGACACAGGCTATATATCCACCCCACTCTGCCTGTGTGCAGCAAACTGCAGAGCTCATGGTGATGTGTTCGGCTTCATTCAAACTCCTTAAGCAACAGACTTTGAAAGAAGCAAACGTCTGTGCTTATTGAACCGAGAGCTTGTACAGCCCAGCAGCCCACTGGGACAAGACACATCTGTACCAGCCCAGGTGGAGTTCTTCACATTAGGGACATAAAATGGGCTTTCTGAGGTGCTGATTCTACCTGTAAACAGACCTGTACAGTTTGATACTCCTCCATACATCTCCTCTACTGCTCCCACCCCTCTGACATCCCTACAGAGTGCGGATGACTTAAGAACCTGCCTCTCTTGACTCCCAGCAGGGAGAGAAGCAATGGAGATTTGTCCTTCCTCAAGCACTGGGCTGCAGATCTCTCTGTATTTTTATTCTGTTGTTTCTACAATTTGCAACAGGGGGGGAAATTGTGGCAAGGTTAAAAAGCAGAGTGGGCCACCTGGGAATGCAAAAAATCAAAAAATACCAAGGAAGACAGGAAGAGATGCAATAACTGTGAGACTGCAGCATTAAAAGGAGTCACAGAAACATAAGCAAAAAAAAAAAAAAAAAAAAAAAAGGTCAACACCAGGAAATATGTCAGAAACGTGAGAAACATGAGTAAAATTTGCAGTTTTTTTGTACCTTGGAAGGGAAAAAATTGACTGAACTCAAACTCCCACCCCTATTACTGTAACTGACCTGTACATTCAATGTTCACTTCTTGTGGCACAACACTAATGTGTCAGATCTGCTCATGAGCTTCTGGTGCTGCCCTCCCACAGGCAGCCCTCTCTCCAGTGCTCTCATTTGCACTCAACTTTTCCAATGTAGGTGGCTGTAGCTTGGCACCTCTGCTAAAGGCATCTCAAGTAAAGGAGTTAGCTTTTCAAATGGGCCCCACAACTGCTGTTCGCAGTGTGGCTGGAGCAACAAAGAGTGATGAGCATCCATGAAGAATAAATCATGCCACCCAGTTGCAAAGCAAGGCTTTCAGGGCATGAGGCAAGGAATCTACATTTGTGGAGTGTGGTCGTTGTCTATGTGATTGAACACCCACTACAGACTGTGAGTGTTTTCCATTAATTTTAGCTGAAGTGGGTTATATACGGTCTCTGCTTTTGGTCCTTTGCTTCAGGTCAATACTTATTTTGCTGTCATTCTTCCATTTCCTACATTGAAGTCTAGATTTAAAAGGATGACTGAGCACCTAATTTCAGCCTTAGACTCCTAAATCCTCAAGTATCAGTCTAAACTTAACTATCTAAACTTAATAGTCTAAACTTAACTTTTTTTCTTCTTCCAGAAAGTGTAAAAGTCAAGAGTTCCTGATCCCTATATCCACAAAGCCTCCAACAGTGGTCTTGTCACATCTCTTAACTTAAAAGCCAGTTCACCTGTAAAATAAACATCATGATACACAGATAAGACATGATGGGTAGAATTAGCTACATTTGAATTGTATTTCAGATCTAAATTGTATTTCAGATCTAAAAATCACAAAAGGTGTTAGTGCTTCTAGTCATGGGAAAATGTTCTGAAAACATGGTTAACAAATGCAGTGCTACTGTTACTGCACAGCAGGCTTTCAGCTTCCCACCTTGGGCTCATGAGGCCACAGGTTGAGCAAAGCCACCTTCATCTAGGAAGATATACAAGTCCATCCCATGCATAAAGAGGACAAAGTCTTTATGTGGGGTGACAGGAGCATATAGATAGGGCTGTGGGAGAGGATGACATCCTGGTCTATATGTCAGTTCTGACTGACACCCTTCCAGTCCATCACTGATTTCCATAAGGCACAGGGTGAAGTCCTGGACTCCAGGAGCAAAGCTGTGCACTTTGCTGTGTGTACTGTATAGCTGAAAAAATGAGCATCCAACTTATTAATATCCTAATTAATTTAATGCAGATGTTGTTATCCCAAAGTGACTCCCATGAGATCTTTCATCACCTCATCCAGTGATTTGTCTTCTCTCTGGTCCTAACAAAACAGTGAGACATAAAAGATTGGCTGTGGCAAGAAGGGCATTCAGAGATGGTAGTGGGACTCAGAGCTCCATATCTGAGAGTACTGCATTATAGGTTCAAACTCACGTGGTAGGCATGAATTAAAGTGTGACTATTTGCTCCCGGGTCCATTCTTCCTGAAAAACTTCTGAAGGCACTCATGTAGGTGTCTTTTAGTAGTAATGATAGCCTGTGCTCTGGGGAGACTAACAGCTCCCTGGTAGGCAGGCTTCACTGGGCACAGAAGCAGTCAGTGTCACCATCCAAACTCCAAAGTACAAACTTTTCCCTTTTTTGAATACAGTAAAACTAGCTGCCATTGCCCTTGACTATCTTTATGGTTGGTTTCCCCTCGTCTCTCTCAGTTTTCAGCATTGTACCCCAGTTTTTCTGTAGAAATAAATATCAACCCTCTGAAGACCATGTCTGAGGTTCCCTACAGTGGCTTTCTGAGTCCTAGAGCTATCACCTGAAAAAATATTTATGGCTTCAGGTAGAGAAAGAGTAAAGGACATTGTCAAATTCCTTCCATTCAGAAATCACTTAACCAGATAATCTACCCAGTTCCACTGACCTTCCTGGGCTTTATACACATATCTAGCATTAACCTGACACGGAAGAGGTGCCCTAAGTTGAGCTAGAAAGCCACTGGGATTGCACTTGTGAAAACAGCAAAGCAATATTTTGATAAACCAGCTTATTTCCATTTCTTAACTGCTTTTTCTACAGCCTGCAGATACTTCCTGCTTCCCCTCTGTCCCTCTCCAGCAGATAAAGGGGCATGTTTGTCGTTGAGATCATTGTGGCACCTTTAGCAAGCTGGGGTTGTCATGGGACTCCCTGCACAAACAGAGCAGGTTTTCAAGGATAATACACAGCATAAATGAGCAGTCTTGTTCTGTCAACAAAAGTCTGTGTGTTTATAAGGACCCTTGAATGTGTTTTTAAAAATACTTGGGTGGATATTTTTAGCTGTGAGAGCCTCTCCAGCCTCCCCTAACACACCAAGGCTGTTCTCAGTGCCATTCTTCCCCTCTCCCAAGCATGCTGCAGTCGGCTGATGGTGAAACTCCCACCGAGGGATGTTTCTGCAGAAGCAGAGCCATGAACAGCAACACAGCCACTTGTTATTCAGGCTGCACTGACATCTGTTGGCTCTTATCAACCGAGGTAGGAAAAAACAAACCCAGTTGGTTTCATACACTGAGATAGCACTCGCAGGCAGAAACAAACAAGCAGGCGAGCAATGCTGCACTAACTCTGGCTTGCATCCTGGAGTGATAAGCGGCTCATAGATGGCACTGTCCAGTGAGCAGAGTCAGGTAAGTTTAAAAGCTATGGGCCTCCTATACAGCTGGCAATGTACCACGTTCCCTATGAAACATGCAATTCCCAGTGATCATCTTTCTGATTTTATGTCTCTCCTTGTATCCTGAAACAGCTTGAGTTGCCATTCTGGAGAGGGAGGCTCAGGCCAGCTTGAAGAAGCCTCACTGCAAGTGTGTTGTTCTGTCCATGTGACTAATTAAACCAGTAGGACATGAACACTCATTCTGAATCAGTGTCTGAAAAGATCACACAACCTTTTGGAAAAAACAAGTAAGAACTGAGGAAAGTATTTCACTTGAACTAGCAAAGCCTTACTCAGATGTACAGTTTCAATAATAAAGCTGTATATTCAGTGTAATAAGCAAAGAACAACTGGATGAGCTGGACTTCAGCCAGCATCCTGCTTTGGTTAAAAGCTCTGTCATGCAAATACTGTACTCATATGTCAGTGCACTTATTCACAGAACTAACATGAGACTTAACTGAAGTGGGAACAGTGCTACTCACTTCTCTGTCAGGCTTAGTGATGAGGCAATTTTAGGCCTCTATTTTTTTTTTTTTTAAAGTGACTAATGCCCAGAGTGTGGCAAGTCCCAAGTCTGACTGTGCAGCCCACGAGGTTTTCTGAGAAATGCTCTGAAAACAAGGTGCCCAGCTGATGTGGACACTGATAAGACCTCAGTGCTTTGTGAGTGAGAGAAGCAGCAACAAGTAGCATAGAGGTATTGTGAGCATAGGAAGAAGCTACAGGGAAGAGGATGTTTTGGATAGTGTGGACTGGAGGGGCAGACTTGAGAGAGATGGAGACTACCATCAATTTCCTTTTTGAGTGGAAACTATTCCAGAAATCCTTCTCCCTGCTATTCTTCACAAATGTTTGTTAAGTGCTTGGATCAAAAGCATTTAATTATGGCCTTACAAAGTATAATCTCATTTTTAAAAGTCAAATCTGCCCTTTGATTTTAAAGACAGTTTGTACTGATCAGGTTTTGAAATAATTTAAACCAGAATTAGCTTATTTTACAGCTTTATAAATCTCTCTTTGTTGGCTCCAATAAAAGAGGGTTGTTAAATTCTACCAGTAAAGATTTCATCATTTCTCTGAGCGCTGCAGTTTAATATTTCCCATTGAAGCAGTGGGCCAGGCTGACTCTGACTGCTAGACTTCATTGCTTTCATGCAGCTTTAAAGGAGAAAATGGCGGAGAAACAAGGGCTCTACTTTTTTGGTTAAAAAAAGCACAGAACATGAAAGTATTTCTGGCTGCACAGGACAGGGGAAGTGGAGAAGGCTGGTATCTCCACTGCCGGCAAGCCCCAGAGCAGCCTGGCAGCTCTGCCACTGAACAATTCTGTGCCAAGACACTCAAGAGCCAAGGTAAAGAATTGGAGCTGCCAGGACCAAGGAGGCTGAGCGAACCCAGGGCTCTCAGGAAGGTACTGCAGTGACATGCCTCAAAGAAATGCACGCAGCAGCCCTCAAGAGGAGCTTAAGCTCCCACTTAACACCTTCTCTTTATATACTTGCATTGCCTGAACATCTGCCTCTTGCCAGGACTGCAGAAAAGAGGCATCAAGTCACCATAGCTGCAGCTGTAGTTATAATTCCACTTAGTTGTGCCCTGCTTCCAGGGCAAGATACTGTCGGCGACTGGGAGGGGAACAGTGGAAATACTCCCCAGAGTATGACCACTGCATCTGCTCTGCATCACACACTGTCACTCTACTCCAGCTCTGGGAGCAGTGTGGGAGAGTTTCCCCAGACACAGGCCCTCCGATAAGTCAGTCACAACAGTGAAGTAACAGGTTTTGCTCCTCTGTTCCCTGCCTGCAGTAGTACAGTTGGCACCATCAGTTGACGTGATCTGAAAGTGCAGCGAGGGCTGCCGGGGAGGGAGAGCGGTGTTTTCGCAGGGGGCGGTTACCTGTGCACACGCAGTGTCTTTGAACATTTTCCTCTGCTGCATCGCTGTGAAATGAGTTTAGCTGGTAGCAGGGAAAGGCCCGTGGTGGGAAGGCCCATCTTCCAACAGCGTGAAGCTGTCCCTGCCACGGAGAGTTCGAGTCCTCTAGATGTCACCACTGCCACGGGCTGCAGGTGCCTGGTCCTGCAGCAACACAGCCCTGGAAGTGTCCACCGAGAACAAAGGCAGAGCTACTGCCTTTGAGGTGGCCAGCTCTAAAGTCGTTTTAAAGTTGCTAATGAGGCTCCAGTGTGTTAACACCAGCCTCATTAAAAGATAAGAAAAAAAGAAAAAAAACCCACTTAATTTATTTTTCACAGTTTTGGCTGTTACTTCCCTATGTGCTTTCTCACATCTGCTGTCTAATCAGTCCAGGTACCTGCATGTTCTCCTGTCTTAGCTAATGCTGTGCTGCTCAGATTGCAGGCACAAAAGGAGAGTGATCGGTAATTTATAACCTTTTCTTTTCCACAAAATCTTTGGAAAAATACAGTGTTCCTTCTCATCCTCCTTGCAAGGTGCATTTAGCTGCTACATTTTTCATCTTCCCATTGTTTTCCAGAGAGTAAGACTTGGTTAACTCTTCACCTGGGCAGAGCCGTACCACATCTGGCCGGAATGCTCAAGCAAAAGATTATCTTTGTTGGGACAGACAGATACTCAGGAGTTGAAGATCCACAGTATCCACTGAACCAAATGGAAAGGCCCCAGGTGAAAGAGAGAACAACGATGCCAAGAAAAAACCTTCAAGCCTCTCATTTATAAAGCCCTCTTGGAAGTGCAAAGCATTCATGATTCCCTTTGCTATTATTACTACTGAAAAAAATACAAGAGACTGGAACAATGAAGACAGTGAATTCTTTTCATGTTGAGAAACTGTTTCATCTGGCAAAAAAGACACCAAAGGCTGTACTGCATTACACTATCGGCAATGGGCACAGAGGCTACAAGAGGGAAAAGACAAAAATCTATCATTTTCTAAATGTGAAAGCAAGTACTGCCAAAGGATTCTTGCTTTCAGAGCTGCAAGCCAGAATTTTAGTATTCTACACCATGGAGATTTTTTTATCAACCTAAATCTACGTTATGAATTCAGCCATCTTGTGTACAGCTGGTTAGAAAACATGAGAATAAGAGTTAAAAACATTTGATTTCCTCCAGAGTTAGCTTGTGCCAGGAAAAAATAAAATCTCAAGAGGTTTTTTTAAGAGTAGATGGTTATCTATTTCTGAAGAAGCTTGTTCAAAATTTTACAGCCACGTCTCAGTGACTCTAGAGCATATTCAGGATGCACAAAGATGACAACTTGCTGAGAACATGTGCAATGTCCAGGTTCACAGGGCTTTTGCCTTCCTTATAGTCCCCTATTTCTCACTTCTCTGTAAGCATAAAAACCAACCAGTAAATCACCATAGCATTTTCCTCTAAACCATTTGAGAACCTTTAATCTTTTTCTGCAGATTAAACCAAGTAATTTGTGCTATTACACTGGGAGAGCTCAGCATGTCTGGGCGGAGGCGAGGCACGGGCAGCTGTCCTTCATGTTACACAGAGAGGCAAGTGCCAGAGCCTTGTCCCTGTCACAGAATCACAGAATTTCTGAGGCTGTCATATGCTTTCCATGCAAAAGCACACTGTGCTTTTACACTTGCCAAAGAAAGAATGATGAATAAAACCTCTAAAATCCAGAGTGGCTCACCAGCCTGACGTGCAGAAAGCTGCACATGGGCGCTCTCCCGGCGCAGCGTAGCTCTGAGCAGCCGGGGGTGATGAGCTGGACTTTCAAAGAGCATGCTGGTTCCACTAATGTATCTCAGACTGTTTCATACTAATGCCAAGTTGTTTTTAAAACGCCTTTACCTACCAAAGTGTATATATCCTCCATGAGTTACCTTGCTCTGGCTTTTGGATAGAATGAAATTTATGAGGATATTTAAAAGAGCGCATTACAATGCATTGACTGAGTCTGAAACCCTGCCCCTGGATGGCAGAGCCAAATGTCACACCCAGGGTCAGCCACAGCTACACCAGTCCTGCTGGAGGACAAGGCAAGCAGGCAGAGAAAAGCAAAGCAGAACAAGACATTGGCTTCTACTAGTTTATAGAAACTAGGAAAGGACAAATATTTGTATTTTGGATTATAACATCCCCTTATCACGTTAACCATTCCATTATTTATGTGATACAAGAGACTTTGGTTTCCATTCCATTTTTAAATGTACTTTTCCATGCGGTGATGTCAGTCATATCTTAGAGTGTTACTTGTCACTGGACAGCAAAGGAAGGTTTGATGAGCTTTATTAATTTTGCTCCCATTATGAAATAATTCTTTCTACAGTCTGCACCAGCACACTGGCATCTGTGGCTTTCCAACAAAATTTTAGGTGCAGAATGCAATGTTAACTATCATTCAGCCTTCGCATGTCACAGAGAGATTTAAAGGAGCGAATTAAATACCACTGAGAGTAGAAATAACTTGAAACATGTAAACAGAAGAGTGCTTGTAGCCTGCAGACTGTTGTCCCTTAATTGTCTCACTCACACTAAGGACTTTAGAAAGACTTGCTCCTCTGTGGGGTTGATACTCCAGAGAGACAACCTCCCTTTGGACAGACTGTGTAATTAAGGCACAGTCCTTGAATGAATTCCTGCACCACCATGCCAGTAGCACACAGCTGCCCAGGGCTGGAAGAAGCCCTGGGAATTGATGTGACTCAGGACACAGTCCGGCCACCTGTGTTATTTCAACTGAACATATGCATCCCTTTGCTAACTAGTACAAATGTGGTGCAGCATGCTGGTTAGTCTCTGGGATGGGAGCTCTGCTTCACCCTATGATTAATTTCCTTTAAAGCTAACAGTAATTGTAAAAGGAGACTGGACACAAGTACCAGCCTCAAAACAGCCTGTAATTGCTTTTCTGGCCATATTGCAAAGAGCTCTCTGTTTTCAGAGCTGCAAAGTTCATTCACAGATAAATTTGGCAACAAAAATCACAGACCCACCATATCATCTCTCTTGGATTATCTACTACAGAATCATTAGCCAAAGATTAAAAGGTAAATCCCCAAGATATATTTCAGCTTTCATAGTTTAAGCGGTAAATGGCTTCAGTAAATAACTAATATGACAGAAAGAAGATTTGTTGAGTAAGGCAACAGTACTAGTTTTACTATATCAGCTTATGTTCTGCCTTGTTACTTAATCCAGCCCTGAGTATAAACTCAGACAAAATACTTCACTGGTGTAACTCGGCTATTCCCAGTCTCCCAGCCAGTTTGCTCCAAGCTGGGTTGGTGTTTTTGTGCAGCAGTGGTCTGTGTGAGCTCAGAATTTGCACTCAGAACTACAGCTGATACAAACAGCTTCTGCTCCACTGAAGTGGACACAGCATTATGGGATGAATAGGTGGAAATCTGGAACGTTTAATACTGTGGCTATTTGTCAAAAGCATTTGAGTTAATTTTGGGACATAATCATGTCCACAGACAGCTGTTTTCTGTTTCACTCCAAACACTTGTGCCCATGCATCAATGCCGTGCTTTGAAATAAACTTTCTGGTGGATAATCCAGGCAGCTGTATACAGCCTTTGTAATGCCTGGGTTGCTGCTTAGAGTTTTCTTTAAAGTCTCTTCACTTGTCCTGTTAAGCATTTAGGGATGTATTGTCCACAGACTGTATGCATTGACTTCAAACTCAAGAACTGGACTTTTTAACAGTAATGACAAAAAGAGAAATCAGATTTATTTATGTATTTATTTTCAATTTGAAGAACATTTCTGTTCTGAGTGGTTGGTTGTATCTGGAATGAAATCAAGCAAAGAAACTCTTAAATTAGAAAGAAAGATCCAACAGCCACATTTCAGAATACTTGTTCAGCAATAAAGAGGCTGGATTAATGTGAAACATAAGGGATCAATAGTTCTCATTTCAGAGAAAATGAGGATTATTGGACAGAAAACGAATCCCAGCATTTGGTTTGATGATTAGAAATATATACAGTAAAAGTACCTGCAAAGCAATCGATTAACACTGTGCTTTCCATTTGAGAGAACTGCAGGGGAGAAGACAGAAACAGCTCACTGTAAGGCTGCTCCCCACCCCTGTTTAAGCAATGTAAACAAATGCAGCTAGCCCACAGTTCGTGGAAGTCTTACAGTTTGCTATGCCAACCACAGAACTGACATGACAAGAATGGAGAATAATTTAGCTTCTAGGCTGACTTTTCAGAATACTTTCACCATCTGAGTTGATAGCAAGCAAGACAATTTATTCATACCTAGAATAATGCAGCAAGGTGATGGGAAGAGTGGGCAAAACTTATTCCTAAAGTAATCACACCAAGGTTAAAGTAGATGAAGCAGGACTGAAATTGAATCATGTAACTAGAGAAGTAAAAAAACCCCACCCTATATATATATAAATTTAGAAATATAATTTTTAGGAGCTGCATTTGCTTAAAAAATAAAAATCCCCCAAAACACAACAGCCTTGCACTTTGTGAAAAGATAAAGCATGGTTCTGGGAAAAGAAGTAGGCAAATCCTTTGGAGAGAGAACTAGATGCAGGGCAACTTCAGAAATGCTCCACTGACATATTTATTTGTCAGAACCCTGGAACACCTTATTTTTTTTTTCAGAAGAATTTTCTTACAGATAACAACTTCAGAGAAAAAGAGGGAGAGAGGGAGGGAGAGAATTATGATGCTTGGAAAGGAAGAGTTGCTATAAAAATGTCATATGGTTGGCACAGGGACACTAGTTAACCCCACCTTCATCAGCAGTTGGACTTCTTTTTTCATAAAGGATGATTTCTCCTCAAAACAGCCTTACTCATAAAATGTACATGGTTAAAATGTTAGTATAACATATATAACTTCATTTATCCTGCTGAAACTTTAGCATTAATACAGTTCTTGTATGTGAATGCAGCTTAACATAGAAACCTCTCCTGGAAAAGGAGGACAACTTTTTCCTTTGTTCTATTACAATAAATTACACGAACTTACTTTAAACTCTAATAGCCTCATTTTTAATTAGCTGATATGAACTCGTTTCCTGTGTTTATTATTTTTGGAAACTTGTTTTGAAGAATAGTCTGTACAATATACCCTTGGTTATTTTTTACACTTAAAGAAAGTAGTAGCTTAGTAAACTTTGCAAATAATAGAACAACTTTGCATATGAAAAAAAAATGGGCAACATTAACATGTGACTTAATTCATAAGCGTTGCTTTTTTGGCACAACTCAGCAATCATTGAAAGTAGTGCCCTGTAACTGCATTATTAGCTTGGCAGTACCTACTATGCTGAAGAGGTGGCTGAAATATATTCTTCTCTGTTTCATTAACAATGCAATCTCTTTACAGACACACACCTTGAAAGAAAAATCAGCAATAAGAATTTGTTATGTTATGAAACGTGTCAGTTCTTGGTTTATTTTAAACTGGCATTTTGTCAGTTTTGTATCTGAAGAAATAAAATTACTATTTCAGGGTTTTTCGCGTGCTGTTGATTAACTTAAAAGACAGGTTTTGTTCATTAATGGTTATTAGCTCAATTCTATTTTCCTTGGTTGAACAAGAACCACTCTGATTACAATAAAAGATGGTTTACATTTGGGGCAGAAGAAAACCCAGGAAAAAGTGCTTCTGTTTACTTTAAAAACCAAACCCATTCATTATCTTAAGGTCAAAGTTTACCTAGAGCTCCTTGTTAACCAAATTCTAAAAAACCCATTTGTTTGCATTGGTATCAACCTCCTGTGAGCTCCAGTCCTTTAGCCTCATGTTATCAGGGCATTTCTCCTTCAAAATGCTCCAGCAAATCACATTTCCAGTTTGATTGCGATCCAAAGATCAGGCAGTTGAAATCATAAAACAATTAAGACTGACACACTGGGCAATTAGAAGATGCCATCACCCCCACTCTTAACTGGAAGCTACTGTGAAGAGCTGGAGTGACTTACTCTCAACCACACAGAGCCAGTGGCACTGTCAAGAGCTGGTACAGCCCAGGCTGGATCTATCACCACTGGGTCACTCTACTCTTTCCTTATCCTTGATGTTGTCTTCAAACTGTAAGCACTCCAGGGAAAGGGCTTAGAACATTCTGATTATGACCATTAAGAGGAAAAAATTATGAAATTAGTAATTTTCATAAAGAGATAAAATATTAAAGTTACAATCAAAACCAAGTAGTAAAGAAGTCAAGTTCGTGTTCAAGGCTGTCTCACAAAGACATGATATAGCTTACGGAAAGATGGAGAGGAGAGATGGCTTTTTAAAAAATATATAAATAAATTTTATAATGGTATTAAATTGCACTATCTATTAGGTTGTCTGATCTTTTGTCTCAAAGAAATATAATAAACCTGAAAGGACTGATTGAATCTTTCCTTGGAAGAGAGAATAAATGTTTTACTGGAGGAATTTTATTGCACATTTGATTACTGTGATGCAATTTGCTTTGTTTTAAAGCACATAGGTGCTTTTTTCTGTATTACTGCAGTTAAATTTCTAAGCGATAGAAATAAGAGAGATTTCAAGTTAATTATTCAAAAGAATACATGGAAAATTATGAAGCTGTACATTTTTAAACACTGTTTTCTACTTGGCAGGCTCAGCAGAGTTGATGCTGGTAATACCTTCTGCCTACCGATTCCTGATTTCGGAACGTTCCTTAGTAGCATCACAGTTAAAAGCGTTTGCAAAAAAACCTGACAAAGCCCTAAGTTCCCAAAATACCTACTCCTTTCTGAAGACCAGGAACATGAGGATGAAGAGGAGAACAGTGAAGAGGTACATGTAGTATTCCACTACCTGACTTAAAACTCCAAGACACAGCAAAAATGCAGGTGGGATAGAAGTTGTTGCCAGCTTATATAGGAGCTGAAGAAACAGTTCTAAAGAAGTTTTGCTTTTTCTGTTCCATCGTGTAACTTAAGTGATCTCCCAGAAGAGGTTCTCCCCCACCAGTTGTGAATGTTCAATACAGGATTTAGAGACTCAAATGTACCTTGACCTTTCTGGAGACTCTTGTGTACTAGTCTGCATGTCATCATATCCAGACTGGATCATATTTGTCCTAATGAGAAAGCACATCAAGAGCAGATTTTGAGCCTTTTTTAGCAATAGCTTCATTTGCACATTACTCTTCACACCGATGTTTTCCTCCTGCTTTTTATGAGGCTGCTAATAGGAAAAAAAAAAAAAAGTAGGGGTGTTGTTGAAACCGTACTGTTACTCTCAGCTAGTAATGTTGGTACTGGAGGGTGTGTAGCTGTGTTACAGGAATATGATATCCTGGTGTGATATTTAATGCAGGGTTGTAGCAAGAAGTCTTAATGTGACCAGCTGAGCAGAAATCTGACATAGGATAGTGTGCTACGTCTGATCGAGACTGAAGAGAGTAAGGTGGACTAGCATTATCTCTTATAACACAGATGTGGTCAGAGAAATTGAGAGCTATTGTTTTTCCTTTCCTGCTTTTTCTCTCCACCCTTTTGAGTTGTTTTTTTTTAATAAACAAATCCAATATTCAGAAAACTAACACCTTGATACCCTTGCCAACATGCAGGAAGAATGAGTCATTAGAAAGCAGTTCCAGCTTCCTGAACCAGTGCACTAGAAACCTCTGTGGGAAGATGAGGTTGCACCTACAATATTCTTGTGTTTCATTTTTAGGCAGTTTGTTTTGCAAGTGGAAGCTGGCAGGACACTCTCTTTTTACCATGTGTGCACAGCATTTCCTGAACAGCTCCTGCCAACGTTGGCAAAGTACACAGCCCTTCTTTGTCAGGTACAATACTCCAAGAGTGATAATTACATGAGTAAGCGCGATGCAGAGCAAAGCAGAGTTGCCACCTAATCCCATCTTAAAAATGGAGGTAGTTGTGTTGTGAATTCATAGCCCTGGGGAACACAGAACCATGAAAGCAGCTTCCCTGACATTCATGGATCGGTACTGGTCAGCCATACGCATGCTGCAAGAGGGACTTGTTCCCCTTAGGATTACTAACACAAACAAATATGAATTATTCTTTCTAAAGGTTGGGACTTTGGGGAGGGGAGAGGGGACCAAGGGGGAAGGGAAACACATCTGATTTCATGGCAGGTGCTATATCCATTGGCTTTTTGACTATCACTAGGCAATATACAACTGAAAGAGGAAATTCCAGTGCCAGATGAGCTCTAAAAAGAAGGCTCCACTTGGCTGTCATTTGCAAGAACTTTATGATGATGAAGAGCATACAAATAAAACATGCTTATCTGGTCAGTTAAGTCTATCTAACCTGACTTTGCAACACATAACTCAGTACAATTTGTATAACATTTGCAGGTAATTTTACTATACCTTCCAGAGTTCACATCTTCTTCCTACTGAAATGGGACAATAATGGCATTTGGAACAGAAAATGAAAGGCACAGGGACTGCACACACAAATGCTCTAAGTGTGCCGGAGACCGTGATCAGAAGGGCCAAGAAACATGTTTAAAAGGGTGCTGACCCCTGATTCCCTAAAGGACCATCTGTCCTACCTCCTTCCTTACACACAAAAGCCAAATCAGGCTTTTGGATGCCCATTTGTTTGATGCAGACACACGTTTTCACTTAGGAGCTGATTAATCCTTAATTAGGCTTTGCGCAAGGGAAGCAAAAGGGATAACAGAGCACACAGCTTTTCTGATAGATCTAATTTTGAGGTCTATTGAAATTTAAATGGCAGCATTTCTTCCCTTGCGTGTTTCTGTTGCCTTGCAAGTTTGAAGCATTTCACATTACAGCTGTTGACTTTTGTTCTGTTGATTTGGTCCTGCATCATTTGGATGGCTCGTGACCAGAGGCATTATGCCTTGCGTAGTTCCCCATTCCTTCCTGCTCATGGGAACATCCTGCTTGTCCTAACTTTCGTTGCAGGGCTAAATATCTCCCCAGAGGAATTCTTCCCTACAATCCCACAATCAGTTCTCATCAGCTTTGGCTTAAAACCCCTGCAGACTGCCAAGCATGCCTCTTGGCATGAAGGTAGGAATTCCACATTTTCTCATTCCCTCATTAGGTGAGCCAGCCTTTGGGAGAAAAATAAAATGGTATTTTTATTCTTGTGCTGTGTTGTGCTCGCCCTCAACCTGCGACGCCTGGTGCTGTGTTAGGAAAGGTACAAGGGACAGACCAAAATTACTCGGCCAAGGCATTCATCAAATAGAAGCACAGTTCAGTGCATATGTTTTCAACATCTGAGGGCAGGCCACAGGCAAAGTTCAACTCTTGGTGTTAAAGGCTGGGGGCTCGTTCCAGACCTACCAGTTTATCATAGCACAAGAATTTGGCTTTGCAGGAGAGCCCGGGATGGTGAATGGCCAGTCCTGGAGTCTGCACGGGAGAAGGCTGTGGCGTTGGAAACACTTGTCATTTGGTTTGTCAAAGACACTTCCACATAGGATGTGGAATTCAGAGGGGATTGTGCTCTACAGCCAAGTCAAACTTTCTTCTTCCTATGCTAACTTAATTAACTGTCAGGGAAACCAGTCATTTGTTGTTACTGAAGAAAAGTACAGCAATTGGACTTTGCCCTCCATCTTCTGATAATGCTCAGACCTCACACGGTTCTGGGCAGTACCAACACAATGCAACTCTTGCCTCCAAAGTCTTGGCAACCTGAACTCCCTAAATTACACGTATATAAGATATGGCCACCGGGACAGACATCCCCTCTAAATGATGATACTTTTTGCACTTGTTTAGATAGTTTGTAAGGATCTAAATCTCTATCAATTACCAAACAAGGAAAAGTGTTCCTTGCATACCTTTATGAGTTCTGTGGAAAAAAAAATAAGGTGCAAATGTGGTTTAATTGCAGTTCCTCTATGCATTCACAGTCTGGCTGTTGCTGAGGCAACATGCAACTGAGATACGTAAGAAGGATCAACAAGAATCCGTCCAAGAAGCGACATTGAATGAGAACGGTAAGGTTACAACACGAGTTCATCCTGTTGTGGGTCTCTGACCTTCCCTTTAGCAATACAGTTAAGCATTTAGTCTTGCTAAACGAAAGCTGGAACCTGTTACCAAAATACTCTAAGGATAGTTTTACTATCAGTTGTGCAAACATGAGCACTTGATTTGTGTAGACAGCTACCTGGCTAGTCTGTGCAGTTGCACACATGCTTCTGCAAACAGCTCAGCTGTGAGTTTGCTTTGCTGCTGGAACAGACTCCTTGGATATCACAAGCTTCATATCAACATGCAGGGCAGAGATGGGTGATGGGTGCTCACAGCAGAAACCTTCCAGCCATTCAGGGAGCACCACAGAATATTGTAAGGACCATACATGGCTCCTGAAGCAGATGTTCCTGCTGCCTTTCTTTCTACCAATTGTTCAGCTCTCTCTGGTTGCTATTCCGAGTAAGTGGATTTTGGACAGACAAGTGGAGGCCTGCTGTGTGTAGTAGAAGACAGCACATTGCACGTGTACAGAAGCAGCAACCACTTTATGGGACTGCCAGTCTGCGCTGCATTTTTGGCCTTCGTTGCTAAGTGACAATGTTTAAAGCAAGATCAGTTACTCACTAAGAGAGGTGCTTGCAGCCATGGGCAGGGATGATTATAAAAAAGGCGTCAAGACAGTACGGAGATAGCATCATGCCCAACAGATTTGTTTTCTTCTTATTACAGAAAGGGACAAACCGCACAGTCTTCTTTTGGAAATCCTTGGCTCTCTGCTTAAGGGAATGCTAGTTAAATACCAGAGCTATTTGTATGCTGCCATGTTTTCAGTTCTCAGCTTTGATGGCAGCATAGTGGCAACAAAATACACTGTGCTCTTTCGGTTCTGTGGGGCTCAGTAATAGGTAAGCAGAAAAATCAAAGTAATAGCATTGTTCAGTGAAGATTTTCAGATGGACTAAACTGTCACATCTCTACTCAATTTTGATGTGAAGAGGGGAGGAAAAAAAATGAAAAAGTTTTCTTCAACTTCAGTTTAATTTACTCCATTGTGCTGCACAGCTCTGCACTGGGCTGTGCTCCTGTTGATCCCATAGACTGGTGTGGAGGGCTCTGGGAAGGAGATGATTCTTGTACCGTGCCTCAAGGCAGGAGCCTTGTTTTAATAACTCAAAGATTGTTGGAACAATATCATAGGAGGTCCAGGCAGTACCAAGCTCTGCCGCATATCAGGCTGTAGTATTTACCAAGAGAAGGAAGTCCTTGCAATATTAGCAGGAATTGCACTGATTGGTTGGGTTTTTGGAGAACATAATTGCACTAACTTTCATTCTTCTGTTTTGTTTTCTCTTTTAAAGAGAGCTGTGATGTAATTGCTAGTTGGCTAGAAATTATTTAAATTACTTCTGGTTCAGTTAGTAGGTTAAATAATCCACTATTTGCATTGGGACAAGCAGGGTGTAAAAGATTCTTTAAAGCAAAAATTCTGTTTGGATTTTTTGTGACAGAAAAGGAAACAGTATTTTCTCAGCTATCTTAGTTCACTTTGCTTTAGGCCCTGTCCCACTACAATCCTTATTACACAGCTCCAGAAACACTATTCCCTGAAATTGCCACTGGCCCAAATCCTTTAGTTATTGTTATTACTGTGGTACTACAAGGAGCATCTTCCCACATCATGGTATCACATGTGTTCTGGGCTGGGAGCAGGCTACAGGTCACCCAGTTCTCACTGGGTTGCTGCTCCTAAAAACAGCCCCAGAAAGCGGTAAACACAATTTTGCTCCCTAGCAGAGGAAAGCATGGAACAGCATTTTGGATGTCATGAGTTTTGATCATCTTCACCTTTCTCAGTTCTTGTTTAGTGTCACATTTAGGATTTCTTTTTGCCCGAGACCATTTCACACACTGATTTTGAAGATCCACACAATTATTTTAGGGCCAATGGCAAAGGAGATGGCAGTGTATTGCCATCAGCTTGTCTACTGTGTTCAGAACCAGCTGCCACCACCCATGACAGGCATGGTATTTGAGAGGATTACTCAGGAACACTTGGGTGATGGGTTACTCAGCTGTGTCAGATATTTTCTCAGCTAAGGTTATAACAAATTTGGATTGGAGATGAGGAAATAGAAGAGGGGAAGCATCGTTGGGAAGTGGGCATCTGGCCTCAGTTTGCTGAGACATTAAAAGACCTGTAGTAAACAGAGGCCAAGTATCCATAAGCATACAGAGCAGCAGTGACATACAGATGTCATCTCTTCCCTTTCTCTCTCCGCCAGCCGTACCAGACACTGCAGGTGCACTCTGTGCTCTGAGTGTTGTGTGACACAGCAGGGGGAGAATTATGGTTCTCATCAGCTCTCAAGGGCTATCATCCACTTGTACAGAAAAACAAAACGTTGCTTTTAATATTTCACCCTAAATAACAACATTACTTTCTGACTTCTGTAAGCACTGGTGTCACTGATAGGGCAACACTTTGTCTGCGTTTATACAAGTAAACTCCAAGGATAGACACTCTTATTCCAGGAGCCTGCTGGGTTTTTTTCTGAAGTGTTTCTTAAAATTGTTCCCAAGCTGCACAAGCCAAACCAGGATAATTTTCTAAATTACAGTATATTGTAACCTACAAAGCTTTCCTTGGTTTACAAAGTTTACTTGGCTCACAGCATTCTTGCAGATGCACCTCACAGCTGCCATCAATGTTATAGAGCACCATATGGATTTCTACGTGCTGCTTCGTGTATGTTGGGCAATCTATGGCCCCAGAGGACAAAAGCAGTGGCTGAAGGCTGGCCACGATATTGCTTTTTCCTGGCCCCTATCATGGCCTTCCAGCATTTGTTGTGTTTTGGCCCCTCTCGTGCTCTCTGCAAAGGTTTGTGCCATGCAACTTTTAGGTTTTGAAAACTAAGACTGCAGAAAAGACCCAAGAAAGAACTGGGCAAAGCATAGCAGAGGAGGACTGGAGGGTTATTGCCCTTCCAGCTCTGCAAGAGGAGAGCAGCTACAAAGCAAAGTAAGAGCAGGAGGTGGGAATCACAGTGAACAGTGCTCCTCACTGTTCTTTGAGCTCCCACAGGATGCTCATTTAAGAGCAGCAGTATATGCTGGTGAAAGGACCCCACCAGCAAGTGGATGCAAACAGACCTCAAAGCCTCAGGTCACCAGAGCTGTTTCCTTGGGACTGGCTTTTATCTGTCCAAGTCAGTAAAGTAGTGATCAGCTGTGATCTGCACAAAAAGCACTGAAATCTGGTCATGCTATGGAAGACATGCTGCTTCTTTCTCTTCCCCTTCGAAACAGACTCTACTCCCTTTCTCCCCTACATCCTAAGCAACCATATCTAAAGAGGGGCTCATTCCTTGAGGCCCACACACATAAATGAATTGATGACACAGTATTATGCTCCAAACAACTTTATGGCCACAATTACAAAGTCTCTTTGCATGCCCCATTCTGCTGGAAGCAAAGGACACATGGTGCATCTGGGGAACCTGTAACCCAAGCATATCAGATAATGCTCACGGTTGAAAACCATCCTCCCATCAGGAGCTTTTATTTCTCTCTACAAAGCAAAATGAGGAGTGCAGGACTGTATCCCTCCTCTATCTCAGCTGACTCCCTGAGTCCTCTCCCAGCCCACAAGCAGTCCAGATGCTCACATTCAACCACCATTCTGTAGAGCCCAAAGAGTGGCAGATGGTGGCAGCCACTGCAATGAAATACTTAAACCAGGGGAAAATAAAGGGGGAAGGGATATCCCAGAGCTCAGCTAGCAATTGACAGAGTTCACCTAGTGCTACCTAATGACAAGAGACCAGAAAGCACCTTGGCATAGATCTCAATGAACTCCTTCCATTATATCCCTGAATCACCAGTTGCTAAACACCGAACCACATGCAGAGTATGCAGCTATAAACATCTGTGTTCCATTTTAAAGGCTCCTGTTGACTTTTCCCAAGGCTGGAGTCAACTCACAGAGCATATCCCATTACTTGTCACCAGCACTAGAGCACTGTGATGGTAGGTGCATGTTTATGGACAGCCACACCAGCTCTGCACATCTCACCAGATGCTTCTTTTTCCTTTAGAGAAATGACTGTTCCTACACCACAGGTACAGTAACTGGCTTGGTACGTGATGAATACAACTCCTCTGCTAATAGCTTACCCATAGAGGGCCTCTCACCAGCCCATCCATCCCAACCTGGCTGAAGGCTTTACCTGCCTGATTCTGCAGAGAGACCTGAAGCTGTAATCCTATGGGTATCACTAAACTGTGACATACTTCTCGGGCTGTTCTGTCTTTCCAAATGAGTTTCACCTTCTGCTTTCTGCCTCCCTCCAGTGGCAAGTACTCAAGGACGAGAGTAAAACTTTCATGAGAACAAGGGCAGGAGGCAACATGTAGATCAGTCGTGTAGAGCTGTCTGCCCTCAGCCGCTGCAGTGCTGTCCAAACACGGTGCACTGCAGGTAAGAGACAGGGAGCTGTTACAGGAGGAAAGGCAGGATCTTTGGGTACTGATTGAGGACATTACAGAAGAGAAAGGCAAATGCTACCAGCTCAACCAGGAGTAACTCAGATTGCTGTTCTGCACAGCAGATGCTATCACTGACTCTTCTTTTTTTCATTACTCTCCTGTACCATGCTTTTTACACTAATTTTACACATGTTTTGCGGTTTCATGTATTTGGGGTTTTTTTCCCATTTACCCTGGGTATCCCACCACATCATTTTCTAAAAGAAGCAAGAACCGAGTGCTGTTTGCTTGAGTCATTACCTTATAACATCTAGACTTATTCTGAAGAAATCAGGAGACACTCTCATTTCTCCTGACAGTTTGCTCTACCATTTAATGACTTTTTTTCCCTTTAAATAATAAGTGACTCCATATTAAGAAGTTCTTCCCCTCAGACAGCAAGCTTATTATTAACAATCCAGTAAAGTCCCCACATCTTACATAGTTTGGAAATAGCCAAAACACCAATTATGTGAAGCCATAATATCTGAAAATGGGCTACTAGAGAATCCCTATGATATATGGAAACAATATATTTTAAGCATTTCTAGGCATAGTCCACACTGCATGGAAAAATTTCAAACAGCACTTTATAAGATATTTCTACAAGTATATAAAAATATTTATGAAATTAAAGTCACCCTTAAAAGCAGCAAACAAATCTTTGAACTCCTTTTGTTTGATGGCAGTGCTGTTTTGAGATCATAATTCTGCAGTTTTGAAAAGCAGAAGGGTTTGGCAAGCGTGTTGTCACAACTAGAAGTATATTTATGCACCCAGAAAACAGCAGTGTTTAAAAAAGAAAACCCCACCTGTTCTCTGAGGACTGTTGGGGAACACGTGCCTGCAAACAGGCAGCATTCCCTCCCGTTTGTCCCTCTGACATGGGACTGCAAGCTCAGAGGAACTGTCTGTGCTCACCAAGACAGTATTTTTCTGCTAGAAGACACCTGTCTGCTCTGTTTGACGGGACTGTGGCTTCTTTGTTGTTTTGCAGCCAAGGGTGAATGGCTCAGTGGTCAGATTGAGACCATCTGCACATTAAGGCTTTAGTTGATACCATAATTGCACTGGTGCAAACAACTCGCATAAACAGACTGCATTAGCGTAAACTGGGATTGACCCCTCTACTTTGTCACGGGCTCTCCAAAAAGCTCTGGCACTAGGACATCATGTTTTGCAGACAAACCAGCATGAAGGCCTTGCAATAAACAGAGTCCTTCACTGAAGATGCCTCTCTGCAGGTGGAGAGGACAAAGTAGAGCTTCCCCTGTAGAGCGAGGGGGAGCGCATTAGATCTAGAGCTGCATAATGACCCTGATCCCTGGCTCAGCAGGGATGTAACAGGGTTGTCCTGGCCTGTGTTTATCTGCCTGGGCACTAACATTTCTTGGTGGATCACCACTAGAGACACCACGTGGGCTCTCCGTGTTGGACTAACAAGGCATGGTTTGATTTTAGAGTTAGGACTGAGTGAAGCTTTCTCAATGCCTTTCTAGGTGAACAAAGATTGATCGAACTTTTCATGTTATCTGTGGCAGAATCTCACAGATGTTTCCTCACAGAAACCTTAAGCAGAATACCAAATGTTTCTACGTCACATACAAAGCTGGTCCAGAGCCAAACCTTTACAATGTTGTTTTGTGTTTGCCTATACGATTGCATGTGCCTGTCAAATCCGCTTCCTGTTTTGGATATTAGATCTTGGGATAGAGAGCTTCCAAATATTAGCCAGGTCCACAGCAAGCTGGGTTCCACAAAAATAAAAACAATAATATCAGAAGTAGTATAAATACTCAGATGAATAATTGCCTCTATTATTTCCTGGTTTGCAGGCTTACATGTGTTCACAGAGGGTGGCAATTTCAAAAGACACGCTAAATTCCTGCTGGCCAAAGATACAAAAGTCTCTGTTACTCTCACAACCTTTATATCTTACATGTTGAAGTGATACGCAACAAAATATGTGTTGAAGACCCATCCCCATCCCTTTTGATATTCATACAACAGGCTTTGGATTAGATTTGTGAGCTGGTACTCTGTTAGGTCTGCTGGAGACAAAGGGAATGCTGTTTTGCTATCACCAGCAGTGTTTCAGACAGTTATGCAAAGTGGCTGTTCGGAAATTGCTCATGAAATGTGATTCAGAAAGAAGCACGTTGGTGGAGTCTCAGTCTTACGAGAAAGTGTGCGACAGTCAGCTGGGGAAGAAAGTCATGTGTGTCAATGTGAACGCCTGTAACAAACAAACAGCTCGAATTTTTAACAGCAGACCTACAGCCAGTGTCTCCCTGGCTTTGGTCTTAACCTTACATCTTTGGGAAAAATACTTCCAGATTCACAATCTGGATTTATTCATTAGGGCTGGTTTGTCAGGAAATCAAGAATGTTGTAAAATACAATAGAATAAAAGAAAAGTATTTGACTAGTTAAAAAAACCTCAAACATTTTAGACTAAAAAAAATGAACACTTCTCATTTTTTAAATTATTTCTAAATGAAATCTAAGTTCTGGTCATTTCTGTAACACTGAAGGTGCAGACTCTATGGTGCAGAGCTGTCATGAGGACAGTGTAAGATTCAGATAAAGTGCCCAGCTAATTTAGAACAGTCATTGTCTTAATTTTGTTTTCAACCAGTAGGATGAAAGTACTCAAAATAAACCAGAAGAAATGTGGGAGTTTGAAGCTAACAGCTAGCCCTGTAATCCCACCAGAGGAAGAGCAGCACCTCCAAGATGCAGGTAGAACAGCAGCATCAGATTGTGTCTCTGTCTTTGTTCTCTCCTTGGGTTCTGCAGAAAAATGATGGCACAAATTAATCGTGGCAACCCCGTCTGAGCCAAACCTCAGGGAAGTTAAAAGCCAAAGAGCCATTACCAGTAGGAAAGATGATGTGTAGAAGTGGAAACAACACACCCTGATGGAGACGTGTCTCTGCACACAGCCACGACCTGCACGAATGAAACCCTGCTGCTCTTCAAAGTTGCACCCAGAGCTACCCTCGTTTAAAGGGAGGGTGTGTGTTTCAGCAAGATGTGTACAATTTTCCACTCTGTCCCTCCCAAACACTACTGTTGCCCAACATACTTCAATGTACGTGGAAAATTATTTTCTTCCCAGATGTTCCTATTTAGAACTCAATAACTGCCTTGAACTGTATTAAAATTACATTAAAAACACTAATAAAGAGAATGAAAACATTAACTGTATATTCCATTATGCTATAGTCAACTTGTACTAAAAAGTTCAACATATGCACTAAGATGTGGAACTGCACACATGATTTACAGGCACAGTTCCTTTGGATTTCGAGGAGAATTGTCTTTCCAAATCATCTGCACAACTCTGAACTCCACGGCCTTTGAGATTGTTTTAGTGATTTGAAGCAGTGGTTACCACCCCTTTGAGGCTGAATGAGAAGAGGACGAGGACCCGGGGCACACAGGAAAGCCCAGGTAGGGTATTTGCCACTTGGTAAGAGCCTTCCCTTAACATCAAATTATCGTCATCTCTTTTTTTTTTTTTTTCCCCTAGATGCTCAAAACAACACATTTGAGCCACGATGCTGAAGAAGTAAGTGGAGATGAAGCAGCAGAAAAGATGAAAGCTGAAGGTAGTATCAAAAGCAAGATGCTAGGGATGAATCCTTCACCTGTTCCTCTGCTCATTTTCCCAGACTGGAGAACTGTTCATTAGCTGCAGCAGATCCCATCCCTTCCCCTTCAATTCAGAGGAGCAAAGAAGCAGGCAGGCCCTTAAATGAAGTTCCTGTTATGATCACTATCAGTGAACTGATTCTGAATAGGCAAGAAAAACCTGAAAGCAAACCCACCTGTTACAACATGTGTGTGGTCAGTGAAAAAAACAACCAAACAAAAAGCACTTGATAGTTCCCATATTTTTTACTTGCTCCAAAAAGGATTTGAATCGCGTACAGAATGAAAAGATGATGTAAATCAGTTGTCCTAAATGGGCATTACTGCCTTGACAGAGTGCCCGTACCAGTTGTGTGCCTGCCCCTCAGGATGACAGCCTCTGCCAGGACTATCAGCCATAGGCAGGCACCGATGCTCATTTTCACACTGCACATTGTCTCTGTGGCCTTTTAAAGACAATTAAACTTCTTGACAAAGTAATTGAGCAACTGTTTAGTGCTCTGTTTGAAGTGCAAGGGTAAACACACCCTTGTAATTCAGCGGGGTTTTGGAACAGGTGTAATTTGGATGATTTAACTCGTAGCCTTTTCATACCTATAAATCAGCCCTGGGATCCTGGACTGTGGTTATCAGTGACTGAGTCAGCAAAAGCTTTTATGAAAGACTTGGGTAAGAACGCCTGCGGTTCTTAAGAAGTTCTGTTATGCCATCCCCTGGTCTGATTCCTTTGACCGTCTGGGTTAAAAATGCTGTCTGTCTATCAGTCTCACACTCTCTTTCCTAGAAAAGAAAAAGGTTTCATTTGAACTCTTCCCTCTCTCTGAGGTTCAGGGTATTTCATGACAATGAACTGGAGGTGTCAGAGACATTTTATCAGTCTGCCTTGTGCTTTGCTTCATACAATGCTGTGGCATCCAGCTCAGAAAGACTTTGTTATTTTGTGATCATTGTGAATCACAGGATTTCTGCTTCAATTCTCATTTGGGTTCTGCCCATTTTTAGGTTTTTTTTCTAACTCATTTTATCAAAAGCCAACAAAATCCATCTGGATGGCAGCTATTATTTATACACAGGCACATTTTTCTTACTACTGCTAAAGGTTCTATTAATATTGAAGCGAGTAACTTTTCAAACAAGACATTTTTTAAGTACAATGAACATCCTTTAGGACCAATGTTAGAGCTAGGACATAGGACTTAAAATATTTTGTTCATGAACTGTAGACAATTAATTGACTTGAAAGGGAGAACTAAATTGAGTAAAAAGAGAAAATATTTATCCACCCTAAAGTTTTACTGGCTTTCAGAGCAAGACTTGTTCTCCAGAGTTTCAAACCATTAAGAATGTCTGTTGGAACCATCCCCTATATTTAAGAGATCTGCAGATTCCTCTGGGAATAATTATAGTCCAAAATTCCAGCTAATTTGGTTTCTCTCCCCAGCTCCTCCAGATAACAGTAGTTGTCAAATATTTCCACAGTTTGGATTTTTTCCCTGGACCACTAAGCTGGTTTGTGCCCTCAGTGCAGAAGAACCATTCATTCCGCCAAGTATTGTTGGGATTGAGAAGGCGGCTGGCTACGTGCACTTTGATCTCATCCAAGTGCTTGCTTTGTTAGTGCACAGGTCAATCCTGAAGGTAAATTTTCATATATATGGTGAAGGAATTTTATTATTTTTTTCTAACTATGATGAATGTTTGCAGTTAAGTGCCATTGAATGTACTTAGTCTTAATTTTTGTTATAAATCCAAAACTGACATTTTTTGCTGTAAGGAATATGGCCTCAGCATCCAAACTTCGATGTGAAGGTGTCTCTCAACTTTGTAAAAGGTTAAACCACACAGCTAAGGACCATTGTCCCTACTGCTCATGATGCACCACACAGAGGCCTGAATAAGAGGTACGCTTCATACCCTTTAGCTGCCTGCTTTGCTCTGCTATGAGGGACATGACAGGAATTCCCTCTGACCTGCCACTCTTGTTTGTTTGCCCACTTGCTTTTTGATTCAGCCTTACAAGTAACAGATCTGACAACTTCATTAAGCAGTCACATTTTAAACTGTAATTCTTTAAAACACTGCAGCAAATGCTATGCTTGTTCGTTTACAGGAGGTCTAGCATCACATGGTTCAGCATTGGTACTTGGTCAAATGCACCTATTTTTGTTTGTCTGGCTCTCAGACTGTGGCTACAGCCCAGTCCAGTCCTAGGCAACATTTGCTGGAGATACCATTGCACCCACCCTTATTTCAGGGTTAAGCACAGCAGTGACATTCAGCTTCTAAAACACACACAGTATGCAAACTGCAAGCCCAGTCCTGCCCACAGAGCCCATGATACAGTCCTGCCGTGGTTTAGCCCACAACATTTGCAGTTGATGTAAAGTGCTCCAGAAATTATTTGCAGAAAACAAAGGCAATGTCTGAATGCTGTTGTCTGACCCTTATATACCAACCACATTTCTTACTGCTATGGTAAGCCTCCCCTCTTGCTTCACAGAGAACTGGTCCAACTCTAAATAATTCCTCCATGAGTATTTCAGACACATGGTCTCATTTCTGGCAGCCACCCCTATGCTAAATTCTCTCTGGTGCCTGGAACAGCTGCTTATTCCTCCAGCTCAGGCCTTTGAGATGTAAATAGTGTAATCCAACTTCAAGAGGCAAGGAAATATTAGCAGAATTTAATGTAAATATTGTATAAATCATCCCAAAATAGCATAGCCACGGGATGAGCCAAAGACACTAACTGAAAGTTAAACAGACTAAGTAAATATAGACTAAATATATTCCCCTCCTGGAATTGCCACTGGAATGGATCCAGACAGGAAATAGGTTAAAATGTAGTCTTGTGGCAGTGATATTAAAAAGCCATTGGCCCGTTTGGTGACATTTATAATGAATTTTATGTACTCCATACATTTTTAATACATGCTGAGTTAAATATTATCAAATCTATAAAAAGATTATGGAAAAAATGTCTGGTTTCATATGGGTGGACACTGCCTGGAACTCTGTCTGTGGGTTTTGTGTAAGAGAAGCGTTTGAAAGAAAATATGAAAGGGAAAAATAAAAACCCCCTCACTGCAGTTTTTGAAAACCATTACTTGCCCATCCAGAGACTAGAAGTCCTCACACATCAAGGCAACAGAATTTCCAGGACACAAACCATAATGTGGACTAAGGAATGAGATGAACTAATTCCATCTCTTACACGGGAAAAAGGAGAAAACCCACTCTGATTGTCTAGGGTGACTTTGTGCAGCTTCTGATTCGGTGTAGCCTGAGTATAAAAGGATCCCTTTCTTGTATGGATGTTTTTTACACACGTCCCTAGCCCTGCTGTAGTAAACGTGTCTAACAGTAGTTGTGTGCATAGGTACTAGAAGATAAAAAGATGCCCTGGCTCACCTGGAACAGTCCTGGAATAGAGGCATTTGTCTCCATGTCCCACACAATATTTTTCAAAAAATTACTTTGTCCAAAGTTTTATCCCCATTGCAAACAGGATGGGATCTCCACGC
>JANHFX010016913.1:2099-19632 GCA_027560015.1 Chloroceryle amazona | reverse complement strand
GTCCCACACAATATTTTTCAAAAAATTACTTTGTCCAAAGTTTTATCCCCATTGCAAACAGGATGGGATCTCCACGCCTCCCACGCTCATACTCTACCCAAAGAAAGGACCATCTGTGATTTCTCCACTCCCAGACACCCAGCATGGCTCAACTGCCAGCAGAATTCAAACCAGAAGCTATAGGTAAAGTCCAACACACCCAAAGGGAACCAAAATGGGTCTGGACTGACACAGCCCTCTGCGTCTGCAGCTGGATCTGTGCTTATATGATTTATATGCTAACATTTTCATTATGAAAGGCTGGAGAGTGTCCAAGAAGGTGAGTGACTCCTGTTGTGCAATCCCTTTTCACAAAAGCTTCTGAAAACAGCTGTGGAAAATTAACTAAAATTTTCTTTCTTTGCAAAAATATTCTCAGCCATACGGAGCAGGAGAGGAAAATGATTGTGAAATGCAGATTGCAGGCTCATCCCAAGCTGTACTGTGTGGCCTTCTTTGCTTCTTACGCCACTTCTGTTTGTGGCAGGGGTGACCAACCAGCCCCTGGCCATCTCTGGACTCCTCACAAAGGGAGGGTTAGTTACAAGGTCCTTACCCTGTAACTGGTTCCTCTGACCAAAGCATGACATACAAGTTCAAAACTCAATAGCTGAGAGAGTTTAACACAGCACCGTAATGTTAAGTGGAGCCTGTTCAGTCCATGTGAAACAGCAGGGAGGAAAATGACAGAAGAAAGGTAAGGGAGAGTGAGAAGTGTGGATGCAGCAAGCCCCACTTTAGTTTCTGCCTTCCAACATCACACATTTTGTTGACTTTGTAAATGCTGTCCCTGATGCAGGAGAAGGTATTTGCAACCACTCACCAACCCAGGCTCCCTGTAGTCATTGGGAAACATTTGCCAGTCATTGCCAGTCAGACCACAGTATCCTCCAGAATAGCTTTTCTCTCTGTACCTCTGGTAAGGGACTAGGCTAATTCACCTCCTCAGGCTACACGTAGCCCTGCTGCTACAAGGGCTGCACTTAGAGCACCCTGTCAGACCCTTCTTCTCCGAGTCATCATTTGCCATGAGTTAGCAGAGGACTTTGATCCCTTTTACTCCAGCAGCATACAACAACCCAACAAATCACTACATCCTGCACCAGGTAACTGCTGCCCAAGAATCTGACACCTCTAACATGGGAGTGCAGGGCCCCCGTATGATGTAAAGATGAGCACAGAGCCCAGGTGAGGTGCCTGTGCACGGCTCTGCTCACTGCTCTACCAGAGCTCTGACAGTTACACTAGTGCCATACTCAACCTGGCTAGTACATCACAGCACGATGCCAGAGGCCGGGAAGTGCTGTCTCAGCACATCAGAGGGAGCACACCCATCTCTACTGCACCAAGTAAACACTCTGCCGGGGTCAGTACTGCCCAGCAAGAGTTAATCCATAATCAAGTTCAGGTAAATCCATCAATCCGCTAGGGACTGGGCCCTCAGTAAAACTCTGGTTATGTGCCTGTTGCCAGTCCCCAGTTCAGACAGCATCTGACAGTGCCAAAATGTGGTTGAAATGCTGTTGGCTTAATTTGCTCCACATAAAACGCAGCAAAGTCAGCGAAGACCTTTTCTGTAGTAAGGTTTACAAGCTGAAAACATCAGACAGGTTTTTCCCTGACTGAGCACACTGGCCTTGGGCAATCCATAAAACACCAACTCCTCTTTGCTTTAGCAAGCCAGCAGTTCACCCTTTTCCTCCCCTCCCAAGCCTGTCATGCAGCTCATAGCACTACTGCCCAGAGGACACTGTTGTCAACAGGATAAAGAGCAGCACTGGTGTGCTGTGGACAGGGCGTCCACGGAGCTCTGTGGCCATGGCAGAGGAGCTTGTAACTCACCTGCTGCCTCCGTCAGCTTCCACTGGACCATCCTCAGGTAACAGCAGCACAACTCCAAGGAGGAAATAGGAAGGAAATCTCCTGGGGGAGTGTATCAGCTCACGCCTAATTGTCAACCTCCTCTTGAAAGTGTTGGGCCCACAGCTGTAATATTTTAAGCTCTAATTCCTACAAAACAACCTCAAGAGGCACTTCCCTGGCTTTATGCTGCTTCTGGAGCCCGGTGTCAGGTCTATGACCTGGCTCCATCGCCTGTGGTTGCTCAGAAGGCAGCTGAGGAGTAGGAGGACATCTGGGAACCTGGAGCTTGGAAGCCCCCAGGTTTCAGTTCTCTGCTTAGATATTGAGATGTTCTTCAGTAGCCCCCTGAGCCCTGTGCTGTGTTACCTTTGAAGGGGTGGTGCAGGGTACCCCACAGACTCGAGGACTCAGGACCTAGCAATTTTACAAAACTACACAGGTACACGCTGCCCCGTGTAGGAGTATTTAAAGTTGCTTAAGTGGTGCCTGAATATGCTCCAAGTGTCATCACCTAAATCCACTGGTCAACTTCTGGTGGCTGGAACTGTTTCCCATGGATAATTGCCGCTTTGTCACGCAGGAGGGACAGTAAAGCTACACATTAGTAAGTGTAGAGCACTCAGCTGGGGTGACCATAAAGGCTGTGAGAACATCCAGTAGCTTCTGCAATCTGCCCACTTCAGGCCACACAGTGTTTAGCAGAACTGAGTGGCAGCTGCAGCAACCAAATTCCAGCTTCACTGTGCGACAGAAGCCTGTTTCTCTTTGGTAGATGTCCTACAAAACCGGTTTCTGACATTGAGCATCTGCTACCTCAAAGGCAGTTTCGGGATCTCCCCTTTTTTAGATTTCCTCCAGGTCTCATACCAAGATACTTCAAGGCAAATGCCAGAGCAAAATTTAAAACTGCCAGAGCAAAATTTAAAACTGCCCAGTTCCTGAAAGCAGGTAAGTGAATCCAGGCAGTGGAAGAGGATCTTGGAGGAACTGAAACTCTAGTAACTAACTCAGGGGGTTAAGCAACACCGTGAGCATAACAGGAACAATCCCAGTGAAAGGTCTGTGAAACACTGAGAATCATTTGTTTGGAAAACACAGGTCACAAATCACTGTCTTGGGTAGGTCCTAAGCTTCTGCTCTGGAGAGCAGACCTCTTAGTTAAACAGAAGGCAGTAATGATGTACATTGGGAAAAGCAAGAGATTTTATTATGGAATTGAAAAATGAAAATCTTTATTTTCTATCTCTGAAACAGGAAGCATCAGAACATTTTAGTATTAGGTCTTAGATTGGTTTACTTTACTCTGTTGAAACTTAAGCTGGTTTTCAGTTTTTGTTGCATTTGATTTTCAAGGTATTTCATGTTAGATTTCCTTAATTTTAGCTATTTCTTTTTAAAGATGGCCATTAAGCATCTTCCAAATTAAATTCAGCAGAATTATATGCTTTGAGACACAACAAAATTGAAGAATATGATAATCAGGCATTAAAATCCAATTCCTCCTTTATCTGGGCTTGCTGCATTCAGCAACATTAGAGTTTAGCTTTATGCCACAAAACCGCAGGGTACTGATGTACAAATCTGCCTCATTTTGGCAAAACACTGTATTTCATCATTAGAATTGATCCATTTGAAAAGTCTGTCTACAAGATAGACATCAAAGACTTAATTCCAAAGCACTGAAATTAGAATATTTTGCCATTAGCTTCACTAGAGTCAGTAATGAAAGTAACTCTTCCTCAACATGGTTCCCACAGCAGTTTTTGGTACCACAGAGAGCTTTATACTGGGGGTCTAGAATGACCAAAGACAGAGCTCATCTGTAGACAGATCTCTTAAAACTATGATCAAGTGGACTAGAGAACCAGAACTGCAAAGGAGAAGCAAATACAGGAAATAATATATATAAACCCCAGATCTTCATATGTAGAAGTTACATTCTGCCTTAGAATCAAATACAGCCACAAAAAACAGAATGAAAAATGTTTCTTCTCCCTTCTGCATTAAGCTTTCCATGAAGTCTTTAATCAAAAAGACTCATGCCTAAACCAGATGTGTACCTCATTGCTGGAACTCAAAACCCTGCACTAGTTCTCTCCAGAGACCACCTCCGACACAGGGAAAGGTGCAATTCATCACGACTCAGCTTGACTTTATCTGCAAAGCAGCCAAAAGTGTGTGCTGGGTGGGATTTTTCACCATCAACACTCTGGCCGAGCCAAGAAATGTTTCCAAAGGCTGACACTGGAACCACGGGGCAGGGACCAACACTGATTCAAACGTGGTCACACTGTTCCCAGCTCTGCTGCTGACATTACATAAGTGGGGGCAAGTCATTTCCTGGGGGTGTCCAAGCCAAACCGGTGCTTGTAAGCTCCTTGTGACTGGCTCATACAGAAACTAAGACAACGCATCCCCGATTACTGTTGAATCAAATGAAGTGCATCAGTGTAAGCTCTTCAGAACTGCCACAAACCATTCAGCATAAGCTGTTACTCTATTAGGTCTGTTTTCAGATGGGTGAGTGCTAGGAAAAGGAATTTGAACAGAGTAATGATATCACGCACAAACTTTTGGAGCACTCAGTGTTCTCAGAAATGTAAATAACACCATGAAACGCCACAGGGGATACGTAAGCTGCTTTAATAATAATAAATTTATTAAGTGGCAAGAAGCCACTCTGCTTTGTAAACCGATTTTACTCAATCACAGTCCCTCTATTTTCTTCCTCATTTAACGTGAATACATTCTGTAGTTTGTGAAGGATTTATGCAGAGATATGATCTGGACCACTCTCGCTGATTTTACTGGTCAGAAAAACATTAAACATGCGGAAACAGCACCTTATTAAAACTATAGGCCTTTTTCTCATTACATCTCCTTTGCTGCTAAGCTAAATTGTCACTGAGTAAGCCAACTTTACAGGGTTTTTTCCTTGTCTTGTGTTCTGAGATGTAGTGGGGCCTGCACAAACATCTGATACAACTTCACATATAGTAAGTAATTCAGAAGGCTTTGTTAAGCAATAGCTGCAGTTGCTTCTTCAGACTAGAGAGAGCTTCTCATGCATTAATGCACTTAGTTAGGTTTTGTGAGGAGCTCAGAGAAGGATGTGTCCTCTTCCTGATACAGTTAGTTGAGCCTGGACTGCACCACTGATACTGTTCAGCAACTGTGTGCACCAATAATTTAAAAAAAAACAAACAAGAAATCAGGCTGGTTTTCTCAGAAACAAGTAACAAATCTTTTCATGACAGTAAAAAAAAAACAATGGCAATTTCTGATGTGTGACATTTTCATTGCTTGAGAATGAATCAGTGCAAAGTGAGGTAACCCATGCACCCCATCACCGAGGGCTAGGGGCACATTAAACCAGGCGCCGCCTTTTGGAATCCCTCTCCATATCTTCAGTGGGAGAGTCTCCGTTGCACCCAAGAGGGGACACCATGTTTAGCAAAGGGTCTTCAGATGCCCCTCCAAACAAGGACAGCAACAAAGCCACACCATAGCCAGTAGCTCGTTCACCCTAGGAAAAAAAAACAAACCACAACACAACACACATCGTCACACTCCAGACCAAATCATTTTCAACTAGTTTTAATTTGCCTACTCACTCAACAAGGGCAGTGACGGCACACGGCCACTGGGAATACTCAGGGTCCAGGGAAGGCCTGTTCAGCTTGTGTTTCTGTACCCTTAGTGCTACTGGAATCTGCCCCAGTTAGACTAAACCAATGCACCAGTTGATTCACATGAGAACAGAGCTCACGCTGACTCGAGGGTGGATTTATGCTAACGTAAATGATTATTGGTGCGAGTGTTCAGGGCAGGGAATGTTCTACCCAGCATGAGAATGGATTTGGAGTATGAGCTGAGTAAGTTGTGTTTAAAAAATAGGGGGTTGGGGGGGTGTAAATTGGCTTTTTTTTTTTTTTCAGGAAAAAAGAACATACACAAGTTCCACCAGAGGGAGGATGGGAAACTCCCCAAGAGGAAACAAATGTTTTCCCTGCTACAGGTCAGCAGGCTGGATGATTAACTCTGACCAACTATCTTAAAACAATCTGAGTGAAAATAGAAGACTAGGATTACTGCCATGAACAGAAAGCAGGCAAGTTGTTGAAATTTACAGTGATAAAGATGTTGCTGATTAAAGTGCCCATTAAGAGTATTTTTAAAACCAGAATGAAAACTATGAACAGATGAAAATACCAAAACAAAGAAACACTTTCCACAGACTAAGAGTTTTCAAAATAACTCAACCTAATTCTCTTGCTTTGAATTTAATGGCACAGAGTTCAGAGTATCTGCAGGCACAAGCAGGGAAGTGTCCAGAGCCACGTGAACATACTCACTGCATGAACAGGTGCAGCAATGTCTATATGGACCCAAATTCCAGGCCAGTCGAAGCCAATGTGAGAAGCAATGAAGAGCCCAGCGCAGGAGCTTGGAGTATTGTCTCGGTCCTGTAGAAATAATAAAAGTACAACCGGTCTGACAAGAGAAGAAAATGCTGAAGTTCTATTCTTACCTACAGAAAAGACAGTTGTACAAATCTAGCTCAGAGATTAATGAATGGCCCTAAGGCACAGTCTTGCAAACCAGCTATACTGTAAATCCTTTGACTTGATTCCTGGTAGCAGTCTGGCCCTGCTCAATTCCTCTTCTGCCCCAGCTCCTTTCTGCAGTGTTTTTGGACCTTAACTGCACAGTGTACCTCTCAAACACAGCAAAAGCAGCTGCAGCCATCCCTGAGGCCTCTATCCTCAATTTCCTCCTTTCTGCATTTCCAGTTACTGTCTCTGCTGGTTATATATGATCTGAGGAATATCCAGCTTTACTTTGTACACAGCCTCCATACAGGAACACAGCATTCATGTCAGAGCCATGCTTAAAAGGCAAGCAGCCCAAAGATACCTTTTGCAGTAGGCTGTACTGTTTAAAACTGACACTAAAGATCAGTGTAGTGACATACAGCCTGCAAAATCCCCAGGGAAAAAACCCTGAAGACGATAACTATACAGCCCACTTCTAAAAGATTACAGTCCACGTGAAGAGCTTTCAGCCAGCTATCTACAGGCCAGCACATTATCTGTAACACACAGGGTTTTATGTAATAAATAAAATTTAAAAGAAAATAAAAATCTTACTGCCACAGAGTTCTTCATATCAGCTACAGCAGAGGTAAATTCGCTGAAGTGGAGCTCAGGGCAATACACAAGAGGATGGACCAAGTCTCCACAGTTTCTGCCAGCTTTAACACAAGCCTTTTCCCACTCTTCGTTATTGGTAAGGACAGCAGCATGATACTTTCCTGTAGCAATTCCCTAGTGAAACAGAGCACAAAATCATGAAGAATTCACCTTAGCAGTGCTGGGTAGGATAATTCTGTATTACTCCATCTCAGCATTAACAGCTGCTTTTCACTTAAAACTCCCAAGAAGAAAAATATATCAAAACTATTTCAGGAGAATTTAGTGTTACAAATGTAGACAAAGCCATTGTAGTTCTGCTGAATCTTTTAAAACTTCAGAAAATCCTTTCACAGTGAAACAGTCTGCATTTGTCAGGCCTATTCAAACCACTGTCCCCCAGAAATATCTCTTTACAGTTACTGAGCAGCAAACTATATCACAACTATTCACCCCTAGAAATAAAATCAGCAATGAATTATAAATAGAACATCTAGCACACACAAACACACAGGCACAAGAGGATACCCCAGCAATGTGTCAATCACTCCAACAGCCTGAAAGTAACATCCTTGTTCAATGGAAAGGTTGCTTCCTTCCAAATACACAAAACCCAGAAACTACCATCACACCAGTTTTCCAATAGGACAATGATGGGAAAATTTCACAGGATTGACATTTGCACCAGTGTGTGCACCATTCATGCTTTTAGAATTTGCCACCATTTCTCCTCCTGATATGAAGACCAATTTAACTTCTAGACAATTAAATGTCAGGAATCACTGCTCATCAATATAACCTTCTATAAAGCAGGAATGGATTTCAAAGAATAGCAGCATTAAATCTGTGCCCTTGTATCTTTCTGTGTATGACTTACAATGTAAGCTATTTTATGGACAAGGATATTCCTGATCACTATCATCGAATCAGTTCTGCTAATTATAAAGCTACTGAATTGCAAACATTGAGTACTGGATTGCTTACATCAGCTGCTAATGTCATCAGAAGAACACAGATTTTTCTTTAAGTATGCAAACTCGAAAAAGTTGCATAAAGAACAAAAAAAATAAAACCCCAAAGCAAAACCTGCTTGAGTAATGCAGTTTTAAATCACATGCACACAGCATTACAGCTTGCTGGGGTTGCTGCCAGCAACTTTCCCTTGCACAAGTTCAGGAAGCCACCATTCCAGCACAACAGTTCCCAGTATCTACCCCCCCAAAGACCAGCAGAACAGAGGCAAAGGACCACATAAGCATGGACAGCAGAAGGAAGCACCCCCTGTGCCCTAGCAGTTCAGTGTCAGTACCTGAGCTCCAGTAAGAGTGGCCATATCAAGAATGATATCAGCTCCAAGATCTTTGCACGCATAAGCTACTCCATCAGCCAGTATCAGTCTACCTTCTGCATCAGTGTTATTGATTTCCACAGTTCTAGGAAGAGCAGAGGGCATTTAATACAAGGGTGCTCCAAGCTGGAAGTTAAGAGTCATCTGTCTGGACTAGAATAGTGGATGAGAAAGCAGATTCAAACCTCATGTGCTTTTTAATTTGACTCTGCGAATCTGTATGGCTGCTTATTCCCCAGCTGCCAGCATCCTGAGAGAGCACACACAGAAAAGGGTTCTAGAAGCACTGTCCTCATGGCTGGGTCTACCTGTCAGACCTACATAAGGCCCAGCACGTCGAGCTGGGATTTTACAAACTGCTGCCATACCATATGAACAGGTATCACACTCTGCTTAGAACAAGAGATTCTTATACACATGTAGCCTGCCCCTGCAACCAAGATAATATAGGCTACAGGTGAACACAGAACACTGGTTGTAACTGGAAAAAACTCCTCAACCTGAGTTCTTTAAGGAAACTTCATCTCGTGATATAAGGGTTACATATTTTGTTGTCTATTTACATACCGCTTAGAGCTCACGACTATAGCTGTGTGACATACCATTATCAGGGTTTAGGGGAGCTGGGGAAGGGTGGGTTCACAATCTACATAGTACTCAGAACCAGAGATGATGTTTTCTCTCAATGTTTCTGTGAAAAGGACAGATTCAATCTTACTTTCCAGAGTAAAGAACGTGAATGTCATCAGGTCTTGCTGCACGTGGTCCGACTGCATTCTCAGCCAAACAGAAAACAGCATGAAGATTGTCTTTAAAACCCTGTAACAACAATAGGAGAGAAATGGCATTTGATTCACAGCAAGCTAATGTATTTGGACTGCAATCAACGAGGAATTACGACGTTTTGACAGCAATGCTGCTAATTACAAGGGAAGTTTGTGAGGAATGTCTTGTATCTTGAAGCAGAGGCCAAGAGATAGAGAAAGCAGGAGAGGAGGCAACATCTAACACTGTTTTTTAAGAGTTCTCACTGGAGAACAAATAAAAGCATGTGACAGACAGTTAGGGAAGGGTTCTAGAAAGCCCTTGCCATTTCAGCAGTGATTGGTACAATCTTCTCTCAGTGGCAAGGTATCAAATTCAAACACCTTTTATATGCAGCAAGCAGACAGAACTGGAGGGTGTTACGTTTAGTCAAACCTAATTCCCTGAGAAGAGCACGTTCAGCTCTTCACAGCCAGCTCAGTAAGGTCTTCACAACCACAACTCCAAAGCCCACTGAGCACACTGGGAAACTTCCAGGCTCACAGAGAAGAAACCCCAAGTCACTAAACTAGTGCCCCTGCATGAAAATCAGCAGAATGCATCTCCAAAGTTGCAACACTTCATTCATCTAATTTTAACACTATTCTAACATAGACTTGAAACAGAGATCACAGACAACAGGTCTGGGCTGTTCAACTCCACCTTTTGTAGCCACAAAGGAAAGATACAAGCAACAGATGCTTTCAACGTGACAGTTATACAGGCTTGTGAGAGGACATTACAGAGCCTGTCAGGATGCTTGGCATTATTTTCCAAACCCTGTCTTTCTGCTGCTTTTATTTAGTGACCAATAACAACAGACACAACTGGGGCTAAATGAGAAATTGAGATCCTTCCCATCACTTCTGCCACATTGAGGAAGAGACTAAAATAACAGTGGAAAATGATGAAATGAAAAATGCTAATATGCAGCCATTTATGAACTGTATATGTTCCCTAAACAACCAACTCCAGGTCATCACATTCCATCTCTGAGAACTTTTTTGGAAGTAACTCTGATTGTGGGAATCCTGAAATGTGGTGGAACTCCATGTCTCAGTGGATCTCCCAGCTGCCAACAACACAGCTTGCTGTCCTTCAGCATCCAACCTGCACCATGGGTCACACACACACTATCAGGATCTATTCTCTCTCTTTCTGTGTAAAATAAAAAATATTCATGACTAAGACAAAGTTGTTGTTTTTTCTGGGGGAGCAGTGGGTGTTTGTTGTTTTTTCACGTATAATTCCTGCTGAAAGGTACACAGCATTTTCAAACCCTTCCCGCCCCCCAGCCCCCTCTCTTCTGGCATATCCCATTCTGGTTTACTTTGGTTTAAACTCAAGAGCTTATGTGGTTATGGATAATATTTTAAAGTATATGATGATCGTGTTACTTATACAACGGCTGTACTGTGTGGAGAGATTCTAGGACCAGAAAGGCACAACAGCAGCATTTAACAAATAAAAACATAGCTCTTCCTCAGTCGGGATACCTAGCCTTAAAACCATCAGGAGAAAACCATCCTAGGGAAAGCAGGGTCAGTTTTACTGTTAATCTCTTGATAAAAGTTTGTAGCTGAAGAAATCTGGACTTGCTGAATCAGCTAATGTTCTGAAGTCTAAAGGGCAAATACATCAATCAAAACCTTTCAAAATAACAGGCAGCAGCTAGAAGCCATAAAGTAACACCACAGTTCCTAGTCCAACCAGGGAGGCAACAGCATTGCTGGTTCCTTCCATCTATGCCCCTGTGCTCTTCTGAAATGGTCTGTGCAGCAAAACCCCCACTCTATTCACAGTCTCTCACTGTACTGCACCAGATTTTCCTCCTCCAAGTGGGAGACGAGGTTAATTTAGTGTTAAAAAGAGAAAAATTGTTTCCAGCATCAGTTGCCTTTTCCTGAATCTCATTCTGTCTGTAGCTCTTCAAAAGCAGGATTCACCACCTTAACATGCAGGATCAAGGATTTCAAAAATTCATGTGAATGTTTTTCTCTTCTCCCTTGTGTTGGAAAGCTCACAACAGATGAAATGCATCTTTCTAGGAAAAAATCACTTGCTTAATTTTGCTATCCAAAAACTTTTGTTCTTAAATCACGTTGTAAAACTGTTGGAACAGCTTGTAGGCAGATATTTTCTGAAGATGGATAATAACCTCTGCCCCTCTTCCCACTGAGCTTTCTATCCAACACATGCTTCCAACTACAGTCTCTGTGACAAAGCGTAACTAATTTAAACTTCTTCCAGCTTTATATTATTCTTAAGAGCATTTCAAAACCCAAAAAAGTCTTGAAACTGTAACAACAAATTCTTTCCACTGCCCATCTGAATACATTTTCTGGAGGGATTTCATTAACAGGTCTTATTACATGCAGTTGTAAAATTAAGTAGTGAGATCATGCTTTTGTTTTTTACATATAAAGGCACAGTGTTCCTGTGAGGTACAAGAGCTTCTCCAGGCTCAGCCTGTCCAAACATCACTGCCAGTTTATTCATTGTTGCAATAATTGCACATGAAATGACAGATCGCTTTTGTTCACACCTACTGTGATTGTGAATGTAACTTCTCTCAGTGCAGACAATTACACACAAACCCCCTTTGGAAACAAGGAGCGAATCACTGAAAGAAGGTACCATGTCCATGGATTTCCCAGACTCTCCCCGAGCACTGCGTTGTTCTAGTTCTTGTCCCTTGGAAACATGTGATCTAACCTTCTGAAGGACGTAGTTATGGAAAGGTAGCTGTTTTGCCCAAGATGCAGCTCATAAATCTGTTTTCAATTTTAAGTCTCTGCAGATAACTGTGAAGTTTACAATCTTTCCACATCAAACGTGCTGCTAGGGCCAAGGCACAGAGCTAAACTGTTGAGAAATGTGAATTTGGCATTGATCAGTCTCTGGACAAAGCTTCCGTCAGACATATGCATTAATCTGCAGCAGTTAATGTTCTTTGAACTTTGGATACTCCTTGGAGGCAATAGCTGCTCTGTCAGCAAGAGTCAGTCACTGGATTTGTGAAGAGGGCAGTTTTATTGGCAGCAGACTCTTCTTTCCCCCAGGTTCATATTGTTAAAGTGCAATATGCATTTTTTTTTTAATTCTTCATATTTCAATACCTGGCTTCCTCTCAGCTCTCCTAGTACTTTCTGACCACAGGAGCAAACCAACAAGCAGCTCCTGATGCGCCCAGAGCTGCCATTTCTCCAGTAGGTTAATATTAGAACTGGCACAGAATTTGGAATACAGACAGACTTAATATCACAGAGTCACTCATCCCCTTCTTTGCTAAGGGGTTGACAGCCGCCCCAAATCCCACAGTACAAAAACAAAATCAGTACTGGATGAACCAGATTTATACTTGGGGTAAGGAACTAGAAACCACTGAAATCCACAGAACAAACCCTGAAATTCAAGAAAGAGTCTTACAAAAAAAAAAAAGGCACTCAAGGAATTTCTCACAATTCTCAAGATCCTGTTAAAGATTAGAAATATTTTCTTAAAATATCAGAAAGAGCAGAGTGGCTCAAGATCAGTAATAGCAGTGGCGGGTCAGAACTCCAGGATTAGACTGGCCCCCGTATCTGGGAATATATCCAAAAGCCAAACTGCTCCTTGGCAATGCTGGGATACATGATACCAATTAACACATTTTACTTACTTGCTTTACAGTGGCTTTGAAGGCACCCAAAATAGCAGCTGCTCCACCACAGTCTCGTTTCATTCCAGGCATAGTAGTCTGTTTAAACAGAACCACAGGATTATTTTTTTTTTCTTTAACAGAGAATTTCACAGTAATGCCTGCTAAAACTAGTATTTCTGATGTTTCTGTAACTCAAGATTTGACAGCACTTAGCCATAACAGAAACACGTGCACCTGCTTATTGGGTGGATCTTGCCTTAGAACTGGAAAACACTAAACCTCTGCTGCTAATTTGTTAAAAAACTAAAAAGAAAAAGATTGTTTACAAGGTTTGCACTGAGGACAGCTCAAGTGGGTTTTAGATATATCTACAAAACCAGAAATTAAACAGCTTTGTTTCTAGCTTTCTCTTAGCAGTGGGCAATACTTAAAGGGCAAAATATCAGGTAGTTATTTAACTGGTCTGTAAAGTGTTCCTTGAATCCTATTCAGTCTTCTCCCCTGACAGCTGAATCACAGCATCATGTGGATGACAGTAGACCAACTGTTTCCTCAAATAAATATACCTTGGATTCCTACAGACATTAACTGAATTAATTCCATCAGAAAACAGCAGTGTAAGCAAAGGCAGCAGGAGAACAAGTGTTACATACCTTTCCCTTAATGCTGAGTCCTCCAGTGTCATACACAATACCTTTGCCCACCCATGCAATGGTCTGTGTAGCACCATCTGGAGTGTGACTGAGAACTGCCAGGGCTGGAGGATGCAGAGCTGCCTTGCCAACTCCATAGATACCTGAAAAACAGAGAATTAAATCACTTTTGGGGAAGAAAGCCTGTGGGGAGCAATCTGGGGCTATTTACTATACAACACCTCGGAATGCTATAGGCAACAAAACTCAAAACTGTATCAAAACTGTGCAGATAACACATCACAAGGGAGAGGGGAAAACATTCCAATGAACTGCTAGGAAAAAAGCAGAATTTTCAACAAGACATACCTCCAAAGCCCCTCTCTTTCAGCTCCTCATCTCGAATAATGGTAGGAGTAATCCCGAGATCCTTGGCAACTTTTTTGATTTCCTTAATCACGAACAGAAAAAGGACATTGTCAATCAGCCATCAGGACACGGGGTGTCTTTGCACACATATGGGTACCCGCTCAGGGTTCTGTGTGATTTTTCATATACAAACATTGACAATTTGGGGAGTGGTGCTGGCTTTCCAATGGCCTAGTTCCACTGAGACACCCCTGACTTACTATAGCACGAAATACACATTTGACCTTTAAGCTCTGCCAGTAAAAGAAATCTTCAGAGGTAAAGGCCATCTGTTCATTCTACTGGATCATGATGCAATAGGACAGGAATATTTTAATTCTCAACAGCTTTCCAGATCTTTATGATAAAACTCATTTGGAAACATGTCAACTTCTGTCCGTAATTTCAGAAACTCTTATCACCATCAGACTTAAGACAACATTAGCAGTGGCAAAGAAGCCAGTCTCATGACAGAATGGAGAGCTCATCTCTTCAGACTCCCAGTGCCTTACCCCAAGCTGTACACTCTGCCTCCTTCCGACTTACCAAAGTTCTATGAAATATTAAAGGCCAAAGAAATAGCCTCAGCATCCTTGGGCAGGTTCTCTGATGTGCTTCCCACTGCTGACATACGGGTTTTGCTCAGAGATGGCAACCCTAGCTCTTGATTACTGCAGTCTAGACTTACAATTAGTAACCCTTACTCATCAGGTGTATTACCTACCTCCAGGAAGTTATCTGTGTTCATCTCATTGCATGGGGTGTCCACAATTCGAGCAGCCAGCCTGACTCCTTCTGTAGCATTTGCCAAACACTATAAAAAGAAGTGAGGACACCTGAGAACTGGCCTTGCTTTGGCTGGTTTTCTGTATAGCTTTGTCTTTAGTGCTACACAGCCTATGCCAGATGTGTGGTACCTCTGGAGCACATTAATGCTTAACTGCAACTGATCACAGGCAGTTGTACACTATTAAATAACGTCAACCAAACTAAGCATTCTTTTTTGTATGTATTAACTTATTTTTCCTTGTGTTCTCATTTCTAAGCAACTGTATTCCTTTTCACAGTAAATTGATACTGCAAAATTAGTAGCCTTCTATCAAAGTGAGACCAAGAAGGCGGTGTGAGGTGGAGGCAAAAAAGATAAGAGGAACAGCTTGTAGGCTGCTTGGGTTGGAAACCTGCACAGATTATAAAATCTACACCATGGGAAACCACAGGGTTTATATATGGCATGCAAAGTGGCTGAGTGCAATAAATCTTACTGCCGTGAGACGTTCTATATGGCAGGCCCATGAATAATGTAGAATATTTCATATTTGTATAAAACATGCCTGCAACTGTTTCCTCATTCCTGTGGCAAAATGGACCGATCCTCACCTGGATCATATAAAAACTTATCTAAGCAATAGTGGACAGAATCAAAATGGTCAACAGCAAGCATGCCAAGGCTGTTTCCTTAAAGAAGAATCCTCCTGGCAAAAAGGACCGTGAAGGCACCAGATACTAAGCTACAACTTTTAACTCCCATGAATCAACAACTTGGAACAAAAAGACTAGGCAGAAGGTAACTTTGTTCAAGCTTTCCAGTAGCCACACCACAATGAAGACCACACACAGTAGATGGGTGAGTCAAGATGGGTTTCAAAGGAATCTGGTGTGTCGGAGAGTCATTTGTGCTGAGGTATCTGAAGTCTGGCTTGGCCAGACTGGCCTACCCATTCTGTATCCCAGCAGACTCATAAACTTTGGCTTGCTTTGGAGCAGTGCCCAACTCCCTGCAATTACTTTTGGTTGCTGTACTTCCCCTAAAGGGATCAGGAGCCAAGGTAGGTTGGGAGTAACTGAAGATGCTCTAACCCAAAGGCCAAGTCTGAGGGAAACAACAGGACTTACAGAGATAAGCTGTGCCTGTGTTTGGCTTCCAGAGTACTCAAGAGAACCTGGGTAGAGGGCAGCCCTTAGTAAGTGCCTTGTAAAATGATGACAACCCCTGCTAGTCCTCACAAAATACTGTGGACAGTGCAATACGTGCAAAATACAGCAACATGCTGAGCGAGAGATTTAGCTAAAAAAATCCTACCACGTGCCTCTTCCATACTCTACATTAGCTGTCTGGTGCTGGTTGAATTTAAGGGGTGAAAACTTAAGTTTGGAGGAAGCCAGTAATAGTTTTGGCATTGACATCAAGGGGAAGAACAGGAGGTGGAAATAATTTCAGCTTTGTTTTCTATAACCCAAGTGGTTTGGAATCTACCTATCTGAAGGAATTATTTTTGACACAAGTTGTATTTTTTCTGATTCAGGGCATGGAAAAACTGAGTGATCGACAGCTGTACTCATAGCATGTCTGTCTTTGTCACCTTCCTGAAAACCAGTCTGGCATCATTTGCTGCGGCTAAATCAGCTCATAGAGTAAGGACCCAGTATAGAGGAAAAGATACTGAAAGAAAAATAAACACCCTAAAGCTGCAATTCTGCGAATCTCAGATGTGGCAACACCATATCCTTTGTCAAATACATTGCCAAAATTTTCAGGAGCTGTGCATAACCTCGCCGACTGATCAGCTAAGCGAGTCTCCATCTGTACTGAAGCACAGAACCTGGAGCACTGAACAGGAAGTTGCCTAACAGCTCAAGTGCAAACCCTGGAATAGCTTTCAACTTAGGATCTTGGAAGAAGAATGACCTGGCATACTAAAAGTTACCCAACATGGAGTTTTCTCTCTGTGATAGTCAGGTGTAATGGAAACAGTCTTTGATTATCTGCTACTGAAAGACGCCTTGGACACATTTAACTGTCAGGTATAGCTCATCTCCAAGCTGCATCGTCTCTTAGGCTTGTTTCAGGTTACAGTTCTGCAAGAAAGGTACATCAGGCAGAAACAGCAGAGGCCATGTGTGATCCCAGAATAAGCAACGTTCAGTGACTTCACTGTGATATTCACCTGCACAGCCACATACAGATTTTGCCTGGGTAAAACAAAGTCAGAAGCCCACATGCTGAAGGCAATATAATATTAAAGGCTAAAAATACACCATTTGCATCTCTGATAAACATGAGAAAGGAAGCATTTTCTTTTTGTTATTTGTTTGGCATTTTCCAGCCCTGGAATCCAAATTCTGAGTAACATCTTTAGCCTTTGCTGCAGTAATACGTTCCGTATTCCTACCCCCAGGTGCTGTGAACCAATCTATTTCAAGGAACTTTGACCCAGGACAATTTTTTGCTTCAGATACAACCCACATTCCATATGTAGTCTGAGACATGATGTATTTGTGCATACAACAAACTGAAGAAAAAAAGAAATTAATTTAGGGAATAATGGAAAAAAATTATGATGGAAAACCCCCCAAATCTTACTTTAAGTGTTTCCACTTCTATTGGTCCATTGTTTTGTCCAACCAGGAAAAACTCTACTGTTACAGTTTTCTTCTCTGTGCGTCTTGATGCACTGGACCGATGTGTGAACAATGGGAAAGCCCTGGCCAGCGCACAAGCAGAAGCGAAGACTTCAGACCGCTCACAGACCATCTGAAACACCAACCAGAAGATAAACAAGTCAGACAACATCAAGGATATGGAAGACTACATTTAAAAGGA